>CAJQUW010007691.1:340000-530522 GCA_907163375.1 Prostheceraeus crozeri
ACAACTTTGCATGAATCACTGTCGATCACTTAGATGAAAGATGTCGGCACGACGCATCCAAGAGTTCATACTTGAAGGATAACCAGTCCATTTAACAAGACACCATTCTTCACCTTGTCGTTTTTTACATCGAATGATTTTCTCTACCAAATATGTTTCACTTTCAGTGACTACCTCAATCTCATCGCGGTAAAAGCTACCCTCAATTTCTTCATTATCGTAATCTTTCAACTTGTAGGTGGTGGGAGAGTCTTTTTGATCAATCCTTGATACTGTAAATACCTCCTCTGTCCAATTCGGAAGGTACCCTTTAGCAAAAACACTCTTCACTTTTGAGATACGAACTTTATCACCAATTTTCACATCACTTTTCACATGAGTGCGTTTACGCGGAATGATTCGCGCACTTTATCTACATTGTCAGCATTTACATCTACTGGTCTGAGTCCAATAGAACGATGGATAGAGTGATTGTAGGCATGGAGTGTATCTTGTAGAACCTTTGTCCAATTTTGTGTCAAGTTGGCAGTAAAATGTCGCCACAAGCGGTTTTTTAATGTGCGATTAAAACGTTCAACGAGTGCAGCTTTATAGGCACTCTTTACACTAAACAACTCAATGTCATGCCTTTCAAATAATCTTGTCACATGCTGATTTACAAACTCTTTTCCTTGATCACTCTGAATTCTTTTTGGAATGCGACCATCTCGAAAAATTGTTTGGAATACTTTTGGTACTCCTTTCCCTTCTTTAGTTTTTAAAGGTTGAGCCCACGCATAACGCAAGAAAATATCAATGACGGTTAAAATAAAATTATTGCCCGAGTTATGTTTTGAAATGGAGGCAACATCACACAAATCTGCTTGCCACTGTTCATCGATGTCATGAACAATATAATGGCGGGTGCGGTACTTCTTTTTCGCTTGTTTGTGGAGTGTATAGGTAGCCTGACCCTTTAATCATCGTTTCACTTGTGATTGTGGAAGACCACTCGCTTTTGATAATTTCTTGATAGATGCAAATCCTGCCGGATGTTTTACATCATAATAGATTGACTTCAAACGTTCAGTCGATGACGACTGACTCTTTTTCCTCCTTCTCATCTTTTTGTTTTCTTGCCTTTCTACATTTACAACAACTGCAGCATTTAGCTTTAACGGTTTTGCGATCGTGTTCACATTGCTTAGGGGTTTCATTGTGAGAGCTGGCGCAGCAAGTGCAAGTGACAACGACATTCACCTCTGGCGGCTCATTACATGGCAAGCAACACATCTGCTTCATATTAATAGTCTGAGAACATGTATTTCTTGGGAGGAGCTGTTTTACGTTTTCCTTTTACTAGTTTTAGTGGTGATGTAGATCTACGTCGAGTTCTTCCTCTTGTTTGCTTAGTGAGTGTGGGAGGGGATGTAGCAGGTGACGTCTTAAACCAATTTGTTGGCATTTTCATAGTCTGAAGCATTGGAGCGGTAGCCACTGTTGAATCAAGTTCTTTCAATGTCTCATTATTCAAAGCAAATTTTGGCACATTATGCTTTTTCAATAGTTTAAGAAAGTATGACCAACCAGGTGGAGCATAGCCCTGACGGCGCTTTCTACGTGTCGCATACTGAATCAAGTCTTCATAACGTGAAGCATCAATCACTTTATTTTCATCTGTAATGATTTCTCCTCTATCATTTACATTGAGATGGGGTTCAATACTGTTAAAAAGAGATATGGCATGTGCGCGAGATGCTAAAGGTGTAGCAGTCGATACAGAGTCACGCATCTTATTCTTCAAATTTTTTAGTTGCTCAACAGTTTCCGATTGTAATAATACAGCACGATGTGGATCTTTGATGTGAACATTTTGCTGATAATCTATTTCTTTCCTATACATTTGATTTGCAAGAGGTTGCTTTACTTGCTGCATGGCAGTCAATTGTACATATTCATCCTGAGGAATAACAATCATTCGAGAATAAGAACTCATAGTTTGTAGATAATCATGGGAGTTTTCAAAATATCACTTCGAAATCTAAATTCTTCCGGACACTCTTGCGTAAAGTCAATGAATAAGTAACCGTATGTTTTTTCAGTAGCTGCTTGAAAAATTTCAATTAAGGCTTTTGATCCTCTGGGCGCAACTTGTCGCGCTAAAATTTCAAATTGACTTTTATCTCGCGGATTCTTGAAAATAGCATAATAGTGTGTATTCAGGTTTCGTGTACGAGCTTCTTTTCCATCAGGAAACAAATTTTGTGTGATATAGATGATAAAGCACCTTTTATGATGTGCTGCGCGAGTGAACATATCTGTAACATCTTTTGAATCCTTACTTTCTTTTCATAAATCATCCAATACAACAACATCATTAGACTGAAGTTTATCCACTGGAATAATTCCTTCATGTCGAATAAAGTTGCGACTTTGCAATTCCTGAAACAGCGACGGTTGATAAATACCATAACACCAAATCACTCGATTGATAGGTTCCTTAAACAACTCCCTTCTTTTATCCAATAAATTCAGCGTGAAAACAGTTTTACCTGCATGAGATGGACCTGATACAGTCAGAACTTTATCACATTGAAGTCTGAAGTCCATTATAATACTTTGAGATTCAACATTTGCATAATTAACGTCTAGAGCCAAAGATATTTCCCAATAGGTTGCCCACGGCAGGAGCTATCATTGGAAGTATTGCTGAAAGGAAACCGCCCTTTTGTGTTAGAGTTTCCCTCTTTCTTTGAAGGGTGACTTTAGGATTGGAGGTGAAACGCAATTTCGTAGCATATCGCTTAAGTAACTTTCGTTGTTTTGGTGCTAATTTCTTCGTCCTCAACTTTCTCACATGAGAAATAATTTCACGAATGAATTTATCGTTAGCATATCGTATAGCATTGTATCGCTGATTTGCTTTCATTCGTCGGAGAGCTTGAATGGCTGAAGAAAACTTTGAAGACTTTTGACTTTTACGTTTCGTCATTTTACGTTTCGCCATTTTCCGTGTTAGTCTTTGCTAAAACCTATCTTCACCACATTTGCATAGGTACTAACTATTGCGGCATAAGTGACACTCGAAATGAGCAATATCACAGTGGTTACATTTGCAAAGTTGAATGCAATTACGTATGAAACAGCGTTGACAAAAGCATGCTTACATCTCTTGAAGATGCGCTTTTCATTTCCATCCTTTCGCTTACATACATCGCAACACATAGTTTCACCGTTACTGATGTCTATAGCAAGTCTTTTTGAAGATATGAATTTGCTAGCCTTTTCTAAATAATAGACGCATGTACAGAAGGAATATACTTCGAGAGTGAGCAGACATAGCTCGAAAACCAGTTGTGCTACAATCAAGTACCACTGCATTTTCAATTTTTCTTTATAGAAAGTTGAATGTGAATATCTGAAATCGCTTCAATCACTAGACTGCGTTAAATGCGTTAGATTAAATGCGTTAAGACGTTCAGCAATTTTTATCATATGTCTTTTAAAAAATTCTTCGGGGTGATCTACCACTTCCATTGAATAAGAAGCAAAATGGAAAGAGTGACTTTCCACCTCTTCCTTTCCAAAATGACTAAACTCAATTTTCGCAACTAATCGCGCCATGACAATGCTATCAGAGAATGTATTCATTAACTCTAGAAATAGAGTGCTAGCATCATCGACCACTGCTTCGATGTCAGTCTCATCTTTATGAAAATTTATCACATAATCTTGAACAGCTCCTTTTAAACTTTGCCTATGAAAATGTAATGTTCCGCAGTCGTTTGAGAAAGACATGATCACCCTTTATCTAACCCATCCATTGCATGAAAACAACAACTCTTCTCATAGTAACATTTATTGAATAACGGTAACAAGCATGCATTATAAATCAATGGTTTGAAACAGATAAAATAGATACAGCTGGTAACTATCATACAGCGAGCAATGATGACCATATAGGACTTTGGCAGTGTTGAGGTAAGGAGGAAAGAAGCATTGGTTATGAACGTAGCTACTACAACGAACAGACAAAATAGGAACACACAAATCCTTAAAACGTTTCGTGACTTCATGATAATGTTGATTCACTCTACAATCCCAAGGCGGGAGCAAAATATCATCAATGATTAGATTGGGAAATACTTTCCTCTCCTTACCAGGATTATTACAAAAGATGCGTATAACATTGAAAGCAGCTAACCATCGTTTAAAGTCAATAAGAAGAGCACTCTCACAAGAAAAGCCATAGTCTTGCAAATATTTCAGATTAAGTCCATGAATGTGTTTTCTCGCCCATTGATCAACATTGGGATCGCAGTTGGCATGTTGATGATAGACACTAACAATCTGATATGTCCAATTGTTCATAGCAATAGCACTGAGCTCCTGTACAGGTTCACCCTCACAATCCATAAAAATGATGATAGAAGCCTAAAACGGAAATTTACACATCTAAGGAAACGTTCTATAACATATTACAAAATGAAGAATTACATCGATGCTTTTCACGACAAAATACACAAATGATATGATGGCAACGAAGAAGTAAAATGTATCTAATAAGACCACGTCTACGACACTCAAAGCACATAAGCGAATTGTCATAGGGTAGAGTTAGGAAAGGACTAGTAATTCTACTTCTTTGATTTGCGTTTTCATGCAGCATTCTTGTCCGACTTGCGCTTCGTACCACTGCTGTTAAGGATTTGATCAATTATGTCGTCCACGTTGGGTGGTTTTGGAATATATAGGATGGATTCCATATGCATGGAGAGAGAGGCTATTTTATTATCCTTGTGCCGACCATAATATAGCCCATTCACTTTGAAAAGGATATCCCAGGTACCTTCTCCGAGCTCGTCGCATGTGATGGATGTTGAATGATCTCCCTCCTTCTTATAGTAAGTGCACCAATGTGATACCGGTAGGCAAATTTGATTACCATCCCAAATCTTTCTATAGGGAGTATCCTTGTCATCTCTCGCCTTCCACTCTTGAGCAAGAGGAGTAGGAATGTCCATATTTAATGTCACGTACTCCTCAATAATATCAAGTTGGTGGCGAATGCACGGACTCACGGGGATCAGTATGTAGTCCCCTTACTGATTGTGCATTATCTTGACATCCGTGGAAGGGAGCATTCCCGTTTGGAGTACTACGCCATGATCGTCATAACGCAAGACTTGTTTAAATTTACGCTGTAGCGGTGTAGGATTATGTACCTTGGATGTTTCTTCCACTGGCCTCAATTGTAGATGATCTGATCGTAGCGAACCTTGTAACGTTTGACCGCCATTTTGTCCTACTAGTGCAGCAGATGGAGTAGATGCCTGAAAATGAAAAAGATTGTATTAAGTTTACGTTCAAGGGAGGAGAGGGAGGAAAGTAGCGACTTACCATTTTAGTTGGATAATAGAATAGGGAACTAGAGAGAGAGAAAATGTGCGTCCGTCACTCGTGTGATTCAACGATGGAATGATTCTCACTGTGGAAGGCTCGCTATTTATATAGAAATGCTTGATTCTCATTGGATGATGATCCTCATTGGACAATAACATCAAGCTGATTCCAAATGTGGCCTCCGTTTACCAATCCGAGCCTTCATTCGCCCGCTGGAGCTGTTTCTTGGGAAATTCTAACTCTGTCGTTTTTCGTCAATCTCCCAAAATCTTAAATGGCGTCTCACATCTAAACGAAGACAGATATGAACAAGCCGATTCTTTCAGTGAATTTGTTTCACTCTTAGCTTTCAAACGAGCTATTGCATGACAAAATCCGTCCACTGGAAGGCAAGATCGAAGGTAGCTCTCCCGAGGGGGCTATCTATTTCATCAGTGAAATTTGATGAAAAATGTTTTGGTAAAGGTCCCAGGTCGAAATGCCACACTTTGGAAAATTTTCAAAATTTTACCCATACAAAGCCACTCTGACACTTAGGATTTTTTCAGGTGAGCTACAACAGTCCACCCTCCCAACCTGGCCGGCACACCACGCCAACCTGGACAGCACACCACGCCAAACTGGAGAGCACATCACACACCACCTCGCGCTACGACGGCCGGCCAGGGGGGGGACGTCAGACGCGAAGCAACACGACGGCACACCACGACCGACTCGACTGACAGGAGGGGGGGACGTCAGCGACGGCGGCCATCTTGCGCTATCCAGAAGTGGAGTTTTACTTACTACTCATTTTTTCTAAACCTACCGGTGCTAAAATTTTTGATTTAAAAACAATGAATATTTTCTGAAATTTAGTAGGAAAGTTCAAGCGTCGCATCATTTTCAGCGTGATCATTTTTATACTGTGCTTCAATTGAGGGTTCCATTTCTTTTTCTCACTCAGACCCGGGTTTCATTCGGGAATAGATATTGGAGAATGTGACACGGCTGTTTTAGACTGGGTAGGAATTCAAAAACAGCTTATGTTTTACTCCTTGTTCATCCGGTGGATGTAGTGCGTACTAGGTTTACAGCGTCAAGGTTTCAGGTAGTATCAGGCAAGGAAACTAAGTAGGCCAATTGATAGAGGGTAATATTAAAATCAAACAGTTTGCAAGTCAAAACCTCACAATCATTTATGTACATATAAAATTTGAATGGATTTGAATAGAAATAAGACACCGTAAAATGAGATAACTTCGCCACAGTGGAGTAACTTCGCCATAAAGCAAAGATATCAACAATCAGTCAAATTGTCCCAAATACCTTGTATAATGTCAGCCCCTATTCAAAGAAAATGTCAAAAAACGTCTAAGTAATCAGGAGTATGGTATCTGAAGCATGATAATTTTTTATAGGCAAACCATGCAGCTATCGTACAGAGTAGGCCTAACACAATATCAACATGTAATTAAGGTCTACCTGCATTGAGGACACAGAAAGTAAATGTAATATTGATAGCATTTGCCGCAAAACTATGCAGCACACTGAATACAGGATGCCCAGTCTGGTCTACGAGAGTTTAAGAAAGTTATCTTGCATTGAGTGCACGAATCATTATCCTCGTCTTCTTCATCTTCTGAATTCACATTCTATGTTGCAATGTTGGATCCGGGATCGTTCCTCATTCCCCATCCACGATTTTCCTTCAGCATGTCTTCAACTGCAGCGTTAGGAACACAGAGGTTCTCACTAAGCACTTCTCTGGGCTGTGGGAGACGCTTCAACACTGCTTGTGGGTCTGACAGGAAAACGCCAGTAGCTGAAAAAGCGGATTTCAGAAGCTTCTTTTTTTGTCATGCATATTTACCCAGAGTCTATTAAGTAGCAGTAGGATCTGTTCCTTGGGCATGCAGCCTTTTTATCTGTGATTCAACACTCCACTTGTCCAAGATACTCCGCTATTCACTTTCAATTCGACGAAACAAGCCGACATCTAGTGGCTGAGTGAGATGAGTGGAATTTGGTGGCAATTATGAGAATGATTAGTAATTTAGTGATGATGCTGAGGATGCATTCCACTTCTGCGCTTGCATTTTCGTTGTTATGTAGTCCATGAATTGAACCAATTCATCGTCGTTGCCATCCATTGTGGCTATCAAGTCCATCCAAACGTCATCAACCATGTTCGATGGGGAAAGGGAATACCAAACGCTCTTCTGACACACTTGGCGAACACGTCATCTTCGTTGTATCGGGTAATCAGACCCAGTGTTTGAACCTTACTCCAGATGGATTGACAGTAGTGGAAGTAGCAAGCGCGCAGTATTCGAGTATGAAATGATGTCTCAGCAGCATTCTGTAGAGCCTTCTCCAAATCTGTCTGCAGAACTTCGGGACGTAGCGTCACACCAAGCTGAGTAGCCTTCAGTTTGAGAGATTCAAACAGTTGACCGTAGGTGGCTTCCATCTTGTTCGGTATTAGTGCGTAGACAACAGGTATCATTGTGTCCTTTTTCATAATATGGATGATGAATAACTGATAGAATTGCAATGGACTTGTGTGGAAGGTTCCATCCATATAGTACGTCTCACTGTCGGCGAGAAGGCGTAGGTTCGCCACTGTCCCAAAGGCAATGATTCGATCTTCATTGGTACCACTGTCACAGAGAATGAAATCAGCACCACTTTTCGTCTCTCGCCACTCATCTGTCAGTTGAATTTCAGCAGCAGACACTGGCAACTTTGGAATCCTTTTGGATCTTTCCATGTATAGGCTCGTGCGAATGCTTTTAAAAGGAGGCACATTGACCATACTGTCGCCGTCTTCAACGTCAGCGAAGACTTCATTGTATAGCCGCTTTATTGGAACGGTAGGCTGCTCCAGCACAGCAGACTTTAAGGTGTTCCTCCGCTTCATGACTTCTATCTTGGATTGATCGGCTGGGTGATTGTGTTCTTGACTGGATTCTTCAAAGTACTCCAGCGCTTTGCCAGCAGCTCCTCTTGAGGAGCAGGTCTTGACTACACAACGGAATGCTATGGTGCCGTTCTTGTTGCTCTTGTCCTTGCACCAAATGTGACCGTCCTTCGCAATACATGGGTTTCCTCTGCGACTTTTGATGACTTCCATGTCGAAACATGCGATGCACATCTGAATGCAACTTATAGGCGGCCCAGTCTTTAAGCGCACTAAATGAACACTCATCACGCGCAGTAACAGGACTTACTTCCGTTACTTTGCAATCATGTGACAAGTACGCGCACTATCAGGACGCGCACTAACTGAACGGCGCCAAAATAAGTAGCAACTGTGACGTTGACTCAGACGGTTTTGATTACTGGACGAAGACTGAATGCTTGTATTTTTTCATTAAATACATTAATGTCCACAAAAAAAATCATGAATATAATGAGAACGTGAAAAAAGACGGCTCATGCGCAGCGGTCTCTGTGTCAACAAGATTCAGCGTCAGGTGTGTTGAAAATGACCAGATCATTGCATGCACATCGATATTATGAACGGGTGAAGGACAGAAAAATGTAGCCGAATCTTACCAAACATTCCAGTTGACAGTAGTGTAATCAGTTACACGAATAACATGCTCACTAAAGTTGATTACAATACAAGATTCACAAAGATATTGTAGAGCATAATATTTGATGCTTCACAGGTTCATACGTGCTCATATCTGTGATCTAAGGTTAATGTATGGAAACTTTAATCCGATTAGTAATTGAAACAGTATCCTACAATTTCTATGATGTAGGCTATAACAACTGTTGTAAATGAGCATTAACATGTATTCGCCTCATGTGCTATGCCCCTAATGCAATTAGGCGGTCGATTATAATTGAGTAAAATACGCTTAGATATCCATATTCAACATGTATATTTTGAACTGCAATATCTTTCTCAGGTAATCTACTGCAGTAGATTACCTGTAATGTGTTATAACACACTTTAACGATTGAAACAGTACTATGATTGAAAACTAAGTTCTGACTCACCGAAGCGAAAAGAATTAGCTCTTAAATGCTCCATGAGAGCTAGAAGATGTGCCAGATTCAAAAAATTGAAGACGGAATTGTCTTAGACTTCTAAACCACTAATACACTCTTACAGATAACTAATAAATTATTAATAATTACGAGATGAGTCTGAGCTTAGTTTCCAACCCAATACAAATAATAGAGTAACACATCATAAAGTGCAATTGTTAAAAGTAAATCCATAAAAATTGATAGACTTGTTTTCTCGTGTGTTTGTGTTGTTTGTAGATACAACATTGTTTGTTGTAGCTTCATATGATCCATACAGCACTTTCGACATATCTTTCTCGAATACCTCGGCATGAATGTAGGCACTATCTGCTTTTTCATTGATTCGACCTGTTTTGAGTGCTGCAACCTCCTTGGATATGCCGCCTTGTACAAGTCGAGTCTTAGCAGTGCGTCGTAAAGAAGTGTTCGTAAAGAATTCGCCGTCTTTTGCAATATTTTTCATCAACGTTTTAGTGGTATTTTCAATTTTATGAATCCCCATTGGGCAGCGTTTGTACCAAACAGCTCCTTTTATTTGATGTTTCTGTAAGGGCGTCAGATAAAATGCTTTGCACGCACCATCTGGTCTATGTCGAATGTACTCTTCATATAATTTGATCACACATCGATCTGGGTTATCCGTGTTCTGATAAACTCGAGTCTCTTTGGGGTCCATTCTGGCACATTTTAATCCATAACGCTTGTTTTTTGACATTCTTTCAACGTATTTCAAATATTCTTTATCATCACTGTCTTTACAAAGAATTAATTGAGATTCGTCTCCAAATTCCATATCATGATGTTCTTTAGCCGCTCTAAGGCTCAAATGAACTCCCAAATGATAAATAAGTGTGTGGATTAGCTGATCTGGATTTGAAATTCCAAAACTACCATTTTCCCACAATTCGTTCTCTTGTTCTAGATCAATTGGCAATGCTCTTTTCTTTGGTTTTACGTTACCAAACAGCGTTGAGCTGATTTTTTCATCTGAGCATCAAGGGAATCACGAGCACTTTTGAAATCAATGTCCGTAAAAATAGAAATTTTCCATTTCATTTCTGTATTGAAATATAGCTGTAGCATCGCACCAATGCCTTTCAACGATTCTGGAGGATACATATCTCCATCAACCTTTCTGACCTCATCGAAGAAGTACTTCAAACAGTGATTGAGATCGTTTGGTGTAAATTCTTTCACATTTTTATATACTTTCAAAACATTATCGTCAATTCTTATTTTCCAGTGGTCATGCCAGGTGACAAATAGCTTGAATGCCCATCTCATCTTATTCCAAGTACTTTTTGGTATTCTATTATCGATATCAGAATTAACTTCTTCCTCTGACATGTTTACAAATCTCGACGTCATTCCTATGTCATTGATTAGTCAAAAGTGAAGAAAGGAATGCTTGCTTAGATAATTAAGCTGTTTCAAAATTCATGAATTCAAATATGAAATATATCCATGGAGTCATGAGATATCATTCAGCGAACACATAGTATTATTACACTGACTTCTATGTATCACACAGCTCAAATCTACTCATATGATGCTATGGTATTCTCCTCGCCTTCGGCTCGGAGAATACCGTAGCATCATATTCGTAGATTCTGACCGTGTAATACATCGAAGTCAGTGTAATAATATTACGTAAAAATAGTTGTCAAAAGATTTTCATTTTCAGCAATTAAATATGCAACATGGAACTTACTTATGTTATTATGTGATTAGAAGATATCTTCAAATATATATTTGAGGGTAGAAATATTAGATAACTAAAGCACGCGTTAGCGCATGAGTCTGTAGATATCTTCAGGCATTATGGGACGACTGGCAGTGCTTCAGTGATATTGTTCTAGATTTTGCAAAAATGTACTAAGTGATGTAGCCTGATTTTTTTGCATCGAAATGTAAATTATAAACATGTAGATTAATCTGCATGAGTCCCGCAATAAAATTATTATGGGACGCTGGTGTATGACGGAGGTTAATAAGTGACACGAGAGGTTTATAAGTGAGTGAGCACTTACTAACCTGCGACCGATATCATGATAGCATGAAATATATATACTGCCCTCATACTTGCAGATTAAATCGGGCCTTCGGCCCTCGGTTGATTAGTTGATATTTCCCTCGGATTCGGGTCAAAATCTATTACATATTGATCTGTCAGAGTTACCACAGACATACTGACTGATCTGTCGCAATATATTGCCTCGTAACTATATGCATAGAAGGGATAATGGCACTTCTAGTGTTATTAGTCAATACATTTCTGATTACTTACATATATTTCCAAAGAAGCAGAAGAAAATATCGAATATAGAACATCTTAGTTTTGAATAATCAATAGAATCAGAAGTTTTCAAAAATCAATTGAAGTTTTCGATTGACTTAGATATCACATACATATAATGTAGAAGACTTTGAAGATAATGTAACAATGTAATAAGTTGCAAATTGAAAGGTAAGTTCGTATATGTTTTTAACAACGATGGTTACGAATATTGTTTGTTTCCTGCGATAGAGAAGGAATATGAATTGATAAAAATAATTCTATCTGATGAGTTATGCTAGAGTAGACTGTAGTGAAGCTCTCCCTCTATTTTCCGCAAACTTTTGAAATAAATCAAAAGTCAAAATTTTTCTCAAGTTTTTAAGTTTCCTATTCTACCTGAATAATGAAGCATTTCTTCTGTTTATTGCAGATTCACCGAATTCAAACTACTGAGGAAATAAAAGTGATCGACAAACTTTTGGGGGAAGTGCTCAAGCGAATGGGTCAGATCGCCAAGAGGAAGTCGACCATAGTGCAGAGCATAATTTCCGGTGGAACTTCAAAACAATTGTAATTGATCAATAAAATGTTTCTGGATTATATATTCTGTTCTTGAGTTTCGACGATTACAAGAAATTATGTAGGTATTTCTAAGACGTCTAAGTATCGTCGCTATATCGTCTAATCAAGTCGTCTTAATCTCGACACACATCGGTCATTATTTAAGCAAGACGGGAAATTAGACGTCTAGTAGACGACATAATCACGTCATTTGGCTTGTGGGGATGTAGGCTATCAACTATCGGTATGGCTACTGGCAGAAGCTACTGGCATCTGTGACAATGCCAATTTCCTTAGATTGTATTGTAGGCTCTTGTGCAGTCCCCCCACCTACATTTTTCAAAACAATCGATTATTCAATTTGATCAATTTTGATTGGAGGGAACTCTTCACACTCACACGAATGACCTGACTACAAGTCCTCACATGGCTATAGCAATAAGCGACCCGCAGCCACTTCTAGTAGCGCCCTATTATTTTAAAGGTATCTCATTCACAATGAATTTCCTTTGACTTCAAAATTCAAAGGGTATATTTCAATGCGAAAAACCCGAAGGCAAATTACAATGTTGACTTGCTGACGAAGTTTGCGACCATGACATCGCAATTACCCACGTAGATTTTTACAACAGCACGGAATGCTTCACTCAAACCAGTGATGCTGAAACGGACATCCAATGGTGCTGCATCTTTTGACCAGAGAAAAAATGGGGGGGGGAGGACTGCACACGAGCCATATCGTGTAATAATATTTCCCCAAATGTCATAGACCTGTGGATTTCAAGAATTTTCATTATTATTTTTTCCGTCTGTCAACACTTTATGCTGATATCATGCTGACTTATATGTAAACAATAAAAAAAGACTGAGACGCTCTCAATAAAGGCGCCTTTTGACCTCCCTTTTCTATTGTCTGTGACATTAAACCGCACGCGCATTCGAAAGCTAGCAAAGTAGATGGGATTTCTGCTCGGTGCTCGCAGTCAAATTTTTATTATGCATAGCACCCTGCAACATACTGTGTGATACTCCGAGTTCAGTTTCATCAGCCTAACCATCATCAGAGGAATAGTGGTAATGTGTTATACATAAATTGAATATAATAATATACATGAATCATTGATGAATTATTTAGTGCAACTTTACGCCATAATGAAAAATACGAAATTAATATAGGCCTAATGTAAGTTAGGCCTTAACTTATTAAGTATGCTGCATAGAATTACAAAACTTGTCCTAAATTAGATATTTTTTAATTTTTTTAAGTATAATTTTCAATTGTACATTTCTAGCCTACACTGCAATGAGGCTATCTAAATTACAATTTCTACAGATGATGAGTCGTGGGCTACCCACCGATCATATTATTCATGGACCAACAGACTATTGAATAAAGGCAATAACAAATAACAATAACAACCTAAGCTAGCCTATATACACTTTAATATTCAATAAAGCAATTGATATCTTTATTGATACGGTATATTTGGCAATATAGCCGATACCCTTTCCATGTTCGAGTAGATACAGGCCTAAGCTATTTAGAGGCATACGCTATCCAGTTTCATATTCAAGCTTTGTTAAAAAGCTTATGCTACTATTCGGCCCCTGTGACGGCTAATTAGGTATATCATCATCACTCATGTGGTCTTATTTAATGTAGCCTCGTAGTAGACTGGTTGCAGGCTAGGCCAATTTATTTTTAGCCAGTGCGGGAGATCTTTATCTAATTTAACCAATCCCGGCTATAACTTTATTTTATCTTCCAGAGATAGTCAATTCATGCAAAAATATATGACAAGTATGTTATTTGTCATTTTATTAGGCTAGTATCATTTTTATTATTAACTTAAGTCGTTGCTTGTTAATGAAAACTAATTTGATGATTGTAGCAAGCCTCTAAAGGCCACACCGTTATCCAAAAAACCCGTTCAACGGATCCAGGATAACCAGCATTAGAACCTGAATTTGAAGCCGGAGCCGAGCCGGAGCCTTTCACATCAGTGTCGTGGAGCCGGAGCCGATGAGGTAACGCATCGGCTGCACAGCCCTGGTCTGTAGCTCAACTTGTTCATAAAGATCAGAAGCACAATAGCATACGGAAGACTATGCATCTGCAAAATTGATTCTACGGTAAGCTACAGAACATCAATAGTAGACACATCGCTGGTCACTGAACACACGCGTGACAGACAAATAATGAATGGTCTTCGCACACGAAATTCTCGCAAGCTGTACACCGCATGGTACACTTTTTGCGATCAACCTCACATAGAGTGCACAGACCTCTCTTCTTTGCTTGTCGAGCAGAGCCTGACTGCTGCTGAGGCCTCAGCTCGATCATGGGATTTGGGTTCTTTCTCATGATACTAGGATGAACGAGAGCATTTCCTAATTCCAAGAGAAAAAGATGTCGACGGTGCAGCTTACCAGAATTCCATTGAGGATCGAAAAGAGAATGGACAACAAACGCATTGAGAGCACACAAGTCCAAAATGTTGCAGAAGACTACGTGCCAACGTCGACATTTGAATCTGACAGAATATGTCCCAATACGTTCATCTGCCGCATCAACACCACCCTTGGTTTGATTGTAGTACAAAACTACATCGGGTTTCTTACTCTCTGTAGTCAATGCTCGTTTTCCTGTGAAGTGTTGAAATGATGTTCACTGCTTTATTCCTTTTCGCCATGTATGAGACCAGAAGTGTCGTGCAATCACCGTCCATGTTTCTAGCTTGTATTGTTGAGTTGTCGGCCCATGTGATTCGCAAAGTGTTGTGGAAGCTCGCACCTGTTTGCTCTCATGGTTCCAACGATCGTCATTTTCTTGGCAAGTAATTTGTTATCAAGGGACACTGATGTAAAGAAGTTGTCACACGATACATTTCTCCCGCTGTCCTTTAGAAAATCTGTTAGGGAGAGAACAACGTGCTCGCCGAGTGGTCCTTCGCGCTGTTCTTCTCTACCACAATAGAACTGAACATTTCAGCAATAATAGTTCTCAGAGTCACATGCGAGCCAAAATTTCAAACCATACTTTGCTGGCTTGGATGGCATATACTGCCGATATCGGCAACGTCCTCGGTAGGGATAGCTGCTCGTCAACTGTGACTGAGGCACCAGGAACTGGCTGCGATCTACGAAGCCATCGAGCAGAAGCCGCACTGCAGCAAGCTTGTCTCTAGCAAGGCGGCCTTGTCGAGTATCGACATTGTCGAATCTGATGATTCTTCGAATAAACTTGAATCGCTTCAGACTCATCGTCTTTGAAAATATTGGTCGACCATGCGCAGGGGACCACAGCTCATCTGCACTCTCTCCAGACGCTCGATAAACTCATCAACCGAATCCTCAACCATGTTATCAGTAATTTCCTCGTCATCATCATCTGATGAACTGGATTCGCTGCCATTATTCACGGTATAGGCGTTGTCGTGCAGTTATGGGGCATCATGGTGCTCGAAATCGTCGATATCAGATTCATGCTGTAGCTGATGGTCTTCACTTTCAGTCGAATCATCACTTTCAGCATCACGTAGCAACCTTAGCGCAGCTTGTTTCGCAAGACGAGACATCACTTCTGCCGATAAAAGTAAAGTCTCGCGTCTTTATAAATGATTTGTGGGTGATATCAAACGTAGTCAGTGGCAACGCGGAAATAAATGTGTGGCAGCACAAGATATCTATGACTAAGCCTACAAGCGACAAGTTTATCGCCAAGTGTCTGCAGCTTTCATGAGCGTGCCAATAACGTTTGTGCTAGTATTTCAAATGATACAAGCAACAGCTGTTTTGACATTTTTGTCAGAATAATGTAGAGGACACTTTTGTCCTCTAGGATCAAAATAGGGTTAAGTAGCTGGCAAATTTTATAGATTCAAAATTTCTAATTGAACTTGATATATTTTCCTGACTTCATTGAAAGAAGTAAAGTCATGAAGTCTCATTAACCTATCTGTTATATAGTAGTTTTGGCAGGACATCGAAGTTTACAGAAGGACACTTTTGTCTTTGGGAACACATGCGGGTTAAATGCAAAATCGAATGAAATGATAACTCATGACTATATGCTGAGTTTTGTAAATAAAAACCTTGTCTACTACAATGCAGCTGATGCGTCATTTCAATTTCTTGTCTTAATGAACCAATCATGTAGGCTATAGGAAACGATTAAATCGCTGGTAAACATCGTTTAAAATGTCAAAATATGCAAAGCCCATATTACCCGTTGTTCATGGGTACTTTGATACTTACAAAAATCGCTTCCATTTTCTTTCTAATGCGTCGGAATCTCCATATTGTAGGGAAAGTTGTCTGACATACGCTGGGACGAAAAGAATTACTTCTGTAAAATATACGTCTAAATAAACCTTGTGGGCGGGTGCCCATGTTTCCCGCCTCACCCACCCGTCTTTTTGTTAGTATGATTAACTATTGTAGACCACCGTATGACTGCATGCTTGCGCGCTCACGGTCTCTGAGGTCTTTAGCTTCGTTGACTGACCTAGACGCAATTTTTCGATCACTGTCCAGTGACTTTCAAGGTCGTGTCAACTGTCCAACGTTCAATCAGGGATGTGGAGTCGGAGTCTTATCATCTTTGCTGGAGTCGGAGTCCTATCAAATGATAGGACTCCGGCCTATAATTAGACCCGAAATATAATACAAACAAACTATTTATCCTCGTGCATATAGCTGTCACTCTCTTGATGTCAACTTTCTCCGTCAAACAAAAGTGCAGAGACAGCAGTGCATGCAAAGCAATAGCTGAGGGAATGAACCGTGATAGTGAAAAAAAGGATTGTCTTTTCACTTGGTAAGTAAGACAATTGCTAATTCTAGCCTCGATCACACCTACGCGCCAAAGGTCACATGCAGAGACAAAAATGAAATGCTAGCTTTTGTTTGAGAACATTACCCTCAACCTCACGTTAATCGTGTATGTGATGGCTCCTCCAAAGCGCATATTAAAATCGAAAGTGTTCTCATATTTTTTGGAGAAAGATGTGGGATTTTCCTGCCTGGTAGAGACTGGAGAAAAACCATGTCAAAGCACACATCAAAAGATTGGAGGAGCCGAGTCGTATGCATCCAACAAAGCGACATTTGATAAACTTTCATCGATAATGATTGATAATTGATACAGCAATGATCACTAAAAATAGGTTCAGCTAAGCCTAATGATCTTTGATGTAGGTTACCGGTTTGTTTTTCAAAAAAAAACTGGGCTTTATATACTTAAACCCGGAGTCGGAGTCCTATCAAACCCCGGAGTCCTATCAACCCCCGTAGTCGCGGAGTCCTATCAAAATGATAGGACTCCGCATCCATGCGTTCAATACGTCATCTATGAAATCAGGTATGTGCCTGATGCCGCTTGACGTCGGCACTGCGAAACTCATGCCTCAAAAACGCGCCGTGAATGCAAACTTTAGGGCTTCGTACGTACGTGTATAGTCATTGGTCGATTTATTAATTCATGAAAACGTGGAAATTATTGCCTCTGACGATGGTGTTTCAGCATCAGAGTAAGAATCCATGCTCTGAATAGGGAAGGCGGGACTAAGGTGACATGCCACGCTCAATCACGCGTAATGACACGTATGACCCTAAACATCCGTGGCTATGAGGACATTGTTGCAACATCTGTTATATAAGTTATAGTTGGCAGTCCTATAGACTTTGCTTCTCATATGTGTCTGCATGTACGAAGCGAAAGCAAAATACTTTCGCAGATTATCAGACAGTAACTGCAGAGCAGTGGAAGTCTATTAACTCAAACTAAGAAAGACACTAGCTTGATTATCAATGACACTGATGCTATTCGCTTGAATGATGAATTCTCGAATGTTTTCTCTGCTCCCGATATTCATTTGTTTGATATGCATACACTAGGTGGCATGCCACGCGTGATTCACGCGTATTTACGGAACACCCCAAACATTCGTGGTTAAGGACATTCTATTCTTCTACCCGCGTACATGCGCGCTGCACTAAGAGTCAGAAATCACTTGATCTGATGCGGTTAAAACATGGGAGATGTTTATGAATTATGATGTTTATGAGCGTTTATAGTTTGCGCGTCGTCCACGGTTGTCTGCGCTGCCGCTTGAACCACTAAGATGAATCGCTAAGCATATGTTCTGTCTTCCCTGAGCATGAAATTGAGGTCTTATCACATTGTTTAGCCTATTATGCATGCAGACACATGAGACGAAAAGTTTATATAACAGGACTGCCAACTATACTAACTTATATAACTTATATTGCAGCAATATCCCCCATAGCCACGGATGTTTGGGGGTCATGTGTAATCACGCGTGGTTCACGCGTGAATTACACGTGATTGAGCCTGGCATGTCACCTAGTGTACACCATTGTCATCGAACGTCTCTCAGATTACTGTAAGTGAAATGGAAATTGTCCGAATGATACAATCCTTCAAATCAAATTCAATGGGATCAGACGGTGTACCTGGATTTTTTTACGAATGTTTTGCGGCCGACCTTGCTTCTCCATTGGCTAAAATCTACAACCGCTGCTTGAAGCATGCAATATTTCCACAGGTCTGGAAACTCGCGAAGATTCTTCCTCTTCCGAAACGTGACTCGAATTATAGACCAATTTCCATACTTTCCTTCCCAAGTAAAATTTTGGAAAAGATTATCAGAGACTCTGTTCTGTTCCCGTGTGTTAAGGATCGACTAAATCTAAATCAATTTGGATTTATCCCGAAGAGTTTCGGTGGTTGTACAAATGCACTAACTGCCATTCGCTTAACCCTTGCGTAACATTTTTCCGCAGATCCATCAAACCATGCTAGACTGTTAGCAGTTGACTTCAAGAAAGCCTTTGACTCTGTAAGTCACCAGAAACTAATTGAAACTTTGTTTGATCGCTTCGGTTTCGATTCATATGTAATATCATTGATTGAAAGTTTCTTATCTGATAGGTTTCAGCGAGTATGTACAAAAACTACTGTAACTGACTGGAAACCCGTAACGAGTGCGGTTCCCCAAGGGTCTGTCCTTGCCGATTCCTGAAATTGAAGCTGGGACATTCCCATAACGATGTCTACATGTTTCATAATTTTAATAAACTTATAGTTAATAAGACTTAAGGTTTGTCCTTAAGAGGACAGGTGGTGCGTTCCCACCGGCAGACATTAAACGTTCAAGGCGCGTCAAACTTTTGACTATCCTAGGACTACATTTTAGAGCCAAACTTGACGAGATCGGTGTGGAGGACCTTCCCACTAGTCCATTTTTCACTCAGCGCTTCTAAAGCGGGGCTGGACCTTACCCCTAATGGTCCTCTGACTTGTGATCCTCGACAAATGCATGAATGCATGAAGGTCTTTAAGCACAAAGACTTGACGGATCTGATTGCGTGCCGGGCGGACCTACCCGGGGGTCCATAACATAGCGCTATACGGGCTGGACTTCACCCTTAAGTGTACGAGATCGTACAAGGCCGCTTAACAAGTGATCTCCTTGGTCAAAGTTTCAGGCTCGATTGATTAGGAACTTATATATAAATAGACACTTAGTAATCACCATGTCAACCCCATGGAGACCAGTAACCGACACAGTCCATTCATCACACTAGGGTAGTTAGCGATAAAAAAAAAAAAAAAAAAAAAAAAAAAGAACAAACGTTAAAACAAATAAAACAATAGCCAGTCGTCAGCAGGTACCCGCCTGGTTGCGTTTCGGCCCCTCTACCTGAACGCTCAAGCCCAGGCGGGCGGGGCCCCGCATAAACTTATATGCGGCTGGCATTCTAAAATCAATACAGTAATGATATGTGTAATAATAAGTAATACTGATAGTAATAGTAAAAACAAAAACAAAACAACCGCAAAAGACGGATACATCCAAAACAAACTAAAATATATGTGTGAAATGCTGAAATGGTATAACCAATAAAAAAAAATAAAATGTTAAGAAAACAGTGTTAATTATATTGTTTAAAATGCGCACTGCGATGTCAGCTGCCTGGCTGAGAAATATCCAAACTTGACTAGAAAATTGTTATGACCGGTTAGGATTTTCTCAGTACATGCCTTCATTTTAGACTTACAATATCCTCTGCTGCTCATCACAAAAAGTGTCATATTAATTCGTTTAATTAGATCTTCAAGATGTGAGCAGATGCGACAATAACGTAAAACCTGGCCGGCAAATACATTAATTCCCATGTTATAAGGTATTGCACTGTCTGGAAATGTCAACAGAACAACAGGGAAATCAAAATCTTCCACTTTATGATATATTGAGGTTCGAAGACCGTCTCTACTAGATTGGAGTCTCACATCGAGGTAAACAACGGCTTTGTCATTGACTCCGTTTCTATCTGCAAGAAGCTCCATCGGGTAAATTTTCGGAATTAAGGTATTGAAATGCTTGTAATTTATTACGCATATATCGTCTATATATCTCGAAGTGTTTGACAATAATTTAGCTAGTCCAAACTTTTTATTTTTAACCAATTGTTTCATAAAAGCAAATTCGCAATTTAACAGAAACAAGTCGGCAAGTAAAGGACTGCAATTCCCTCCCATTGGTACTCCTCGAATTTGTCTGAACACGTAACCGGAAAAAGAAATGTAGACTTCAGACACTATAAAATCAATAGCCTTCTTAAAAGAGTCCACGTCATAACAAGAATACCCCTTATATTTGATTTTGGAGAAAAACGACTTCTCATATCCTACACACAAGTATCTACGATTAGTGGAATTGAATGTGAGATCAAGGATGGAAAAAATATTATTCTTGATAGCACCTTGATCTAAGTTTGTATAAAGAGTAGAGAAGTCAAAAACTTGCATAGAGTGGACGTTCACGTTAGAAATATTCCTAAAAAAATCTTGAGTCGAGGCTACACTCCAAAAATAAGAATAACCAGTATTACTCCTGATTGACTCACAGTATCTATGGAAATTTTCTCTTATCACTTTCAGACCTTTGTTGATATTCACCGATAACTTTTTAGTTGTACAATTTCTGGCTCCGGCAATGAATCTAAACTTATAAGGATTTTTATGCAATTTTGGAATCCAGAAAAGTTTTGGTAGTTTAAGGTCCTTGTCACTAACATTAATATTAAAGTTTGATTTCATATCTTTAACGTGTTTAGTAAGGACTTCCTTATCAGAAATAAGCTCAGGTTTATAAGTTGCATTGCCTACTGCAGTGGAAGAATCTATGTCAAAACCAAGCTCGTCCATCAGGATTTTGAGATAGAACTTTTTACATATGAAACTAAAGTTGTTGGATGCTTTATCGACAGGAACGACTATCAAGTTTTTATGGAGATCTTGCAACTCCTTATCAACACAAACGTTGCTGCCATTATCTTTCCCACCCAACTTCTTACAACGAAAGATGCGGTGCTTTACTAACATCATGACCCTGTTTTTCCAAATAGAGAAGTCATCAACTTTTAAGTGAAGGCGACTGGACACACGAGATATATGATTATCTATGGAATCGCTGATCTCTTTTTGAATGGATTTCCATGATATTGACCTAGACAATCTGTGTTTAGTGCCATACGCGAATATAGCTCTGAGACCTGGATCATTTATTATATCTAAATTACCGGTAAAAACATGCCCATAAGGCTCATAAACAAAACTGGTCATCGAGTCACAGCTGCAATCGCTCTGTAAAATGCCAACAACTTCCTGAATTGTCAGGCTATTAAGAAACTTATTATAATTGAAGAATTTCAAACAAATAGGGTTATTAAGCTTATGGTACACTTTGGGAGGATATAGATGTTTCGCTTTTTCTGGAACTAAAGCACAGACACTTTTATCATTAAATACAGAAGGTAAATGAAGTTTGTCAACTAAATGAGACTTGAAAGGAATCACTATATGCGTTTTGTCTTCGGTAGAGCTATCCCTCTTGTTTCTATATAATTTACTATGAACATATGTTGTCAAAACGAAAGATAGGTCATTCGACTGATCAAGAAGCCTAGAATACATAATTTTAAGCATGCTATCACTAATCGATTTCAAGCAATTATAGAAATGTCTTATTTTGTTGCTCTTCATCAACTCTTGAAGCTCCTTGAGAATATCCTCACAACTATTAGATGGAGGATATTTCTTTCTACCCGACTTCCTAAGGCCATGGCTTCTCTTACGTCTGCTAATAGGAGAACTAAAAAATGAAAATGAATTTGCAGTGTTCTGAGAGGCGCAACCTCCGCCTAACACTCTGTCATTCAAACCCAAAGGATGCAAGGTGTTCAGCGTTCTTATATGAAAATCTTCCTTACTGTTAAGCTCGAAGGCAATTTCTGTATCAGATTTATTACGAACATCGACAAAGTCAATAATTTGTATACTTACATCATCCCAACTGTGATTAGAACTATTAAAATGATTACTTAAATACGTATTGAGATGATTCTTTTGAACAGACTGCCGATGCCCATTAAGTCTACAATGTAATGGCTGTTTTGTCTGTCCAACATACTGGACCCCACATGATTGACATGTGATCAAATATATTACATGCCTACTCTTACACGAGAAACTACTAGGATAATTTAAAACGAACCGTCTGCCGGTACTAAAACTCTTAAAAGTAGTATTAGTGTCAAGAGATTTACAACATAGGCATCTTTTGCTGCCACAGACATCAACACTACTGACGCATGTGGAGGGCGCTATCCACTCCTTCGCATTAACGTCATACACTTTAGTTTGCATTATATCCATATTTCAAATGCCAGGACCCCATACTAAGCAAGGAATCCTTTCAGAGGTTGGACTTTAGATCCTTGCTATCTAATTGGTACTTAGACCTAACACAACTACCGATGTCATTAATAAACCGCTATAAGAATGTGAGGCTTTCGCCTGCCAGCAGAGGTCCAGTAGCGGGGTCATAAACCACCAGCATCTGCAGACTTACTGTGTTAGCAATTGAAGCTGGGACATTCCCATAACGATGTCTACATGTTTCATAATTTTAATAAACTTATAGTTAATAAGACTTAAGGTTTGTCCTTAAGAGGACAGGTGGTGCGTTCCCACCGGCAGACATTAAACGTTCAAGGCGCGTCAAACTTTTGACTATCCTAGGACTACATTTTAGAGCCAAACTTGACGAGATCGGTGTGGAGGACCTTCCCACTAGTCCATTTTTCACTCAGCGCTTCTAAAGCGGGGCTGGACCTTACCCCTAATGGTCCTCTGACTTGTGATCCTCGACAAATGCATGAATGCATGAAGGTCTTTAAGCACAAAGACTTGACGGATCTGATTGCGTGCCGGGCGGACCTACCCGGGGGTCCATAACATAGCGCTATACGGGCTGGACTTCACCCTTAAGTGTACGAGATCGTACAAGGCCGCTTAACAAGTGATCTCCTTGGTCAAAGTTTCAGGCTCGATTGATTAGGAACTTATATATAAATAGACACTTAGTAATCACCATGTCAACCCCATGGAGACCAGTAACCGACACAGTCCATTCATCACACTAGGGTAGTTAGCGATAAAAAAAAAAAAAAAAAAAAAAGAACAAACGTTAAAACAAATAAAACAATAGCCAGTCGTCAGCAGGTACCCGCCTGGTTGCGTTTCGGCCCCTCTACCTGAACGCTCAAGCCCAGGCGGGCGGGGCCCCGCATAAACTTATATGCGGCTGGCATTCTAAAATCAATACAGTAATGATATGTGTAATAATAAGTAATACTGATAGTAATAGTAAAAACAAAAACAAAACAACCGCAAAAGACGGATACATCCAAAACAAACTAAAATATATGTGTGAAATACTGAAATGGTATAACCAATAAAAAAAAAAATAAAATGTTAAGAAAACAGTGTTAATTATATTGTTTAAAATGCGCACTGCGATGTCAGCTGCCTGGCTGAGAAATATCCAAACTTGACTAGAAAATTGTTATGACCGGTTAGGATTTTCTCAGTACATGCCTTCATTTTAGACTTACAATATCCTCTGCTGCTCATCACAAAAAGTGTCATATTAATTCGTTTAATTAGATCTTCAAGATGTGAGCAGATGCGACAATAACGTAAAACCTGGCCGGCAAATACATTAATTCCCATGTTATAAGGTATTGCACTGTCTGGAAATGTCAACAGAACAACAGGGAAATCAAAATCTTCCACTTTATGATATATTGAGGTTCGAAGACCGTCTCTACTAGATTGGAGTCTCACATCGAGGTAAACAACGGCTTTGTCATTGACTCCGTTTCTATCTGCAAGAAGCTCCATCGGGTAAATTTTCGGAATTAAGGTATTGAAATGCTTGTAATTTATTACGCATATATCGTCTATATATCTCGAAGTGTTTGACAATAATTTAGCTAGTCCAAACTTTTTATTTTTAACCAATTGTTTCATAAAAGCAAATTCGCAATTTAACAGAAACAAGTCGGCAAGTAAAGGACTGCAATTCCCTCCCATTGGTACTCCTCGAATTTGTCTGAACACGTAACCGGAAAAAGAAATGTAGACTTCAGACACTATAAAATCAATAGCCTTCTTAAAAGAGTCCACGTCATAACAAGAATACCCCTTATATTTGATTTTGGAGAAAAACGACTTCTCATATCCTACACACAAGTATCTACGATTAGTGGAATTGAATGTGAGATCAAGGATGGAAAAAATATTATTCTTGATAGCACCTTGATCTAAGTTTGTATAAAGAGTAGAGAAGTCAAAAACTTGCATAGAGTGGACGTTCACGTTAGAAATATTCCTAAAAAAATCTTGAGTCGAGGCTACACTCCAAAAATAAGAATAACCAGTATTACTCCTGATTGACTCACAGTATCTATGGAAATTTTCTCTTATCACTTTCAGACCTTTGTTGATATTCACCGATAACTTTTTAGTTGTACAATTTCTGGCTCCGGCAATGAATCTAAACTTATAAGGATTTTTATGCAATTTTGGAATCCAGAAAAGTTTTGGTAGTTTAAGGTCCTTGTCACTAACATTAATATTAAAGTTTGATTTCATATCTTTAACGTGTTTAGTAAGGACTTCCTTATCAGAAATAAGCTCAGGTTTATAAGTTGCATTGCCTACTGCAGTGGAAGAATCTATGTCAAAACCAAGCTCGTCCATCAGGATTTTGAGATAGAACTTTTTACATATGAAACTAAAGTTGTTGGATGCTTTATCGACAGGAACGACTATCAAGTTTTTATGGAGATCTTGCAACTCCTTATCAACACAAACGTTGCTGCCATTATCTTTCCCACCCAACTTCTTACAACGAAAGATGCGGTGCTTTACTAACATCATGACCCTGTTTTTCCAAATAGAGAAGTCATCAACTTTTAAGTGAAGGCGACTGGACACACGAGATATATGATTATCTATGGAATCGCTGATCTCTTTTTGAATGGATTTCCATGATATTGACCTAGACAATCTGTGTTTAGTGCCATACGCGAATATAGCTCTGAGACCTGGATCATTTATTATATCTAAATTACCGGTAAAAACATGCCCATAAGGCTCATAAACAAAACTGGTCATCGAGTCACAGCTGCAATCGCTCTGTAAAATGCCAACAACTTCCTGAATTGTCAGGCTATTAAGAAACTTATTATAATTGAAGAATTTCAAACAAATAGGGTTATTAAGCTTATGGTACACTTTGGGAGGATATAGATGTTTCGCTTTTTCTGGAACTAAAGCACAGACACTTTTATCATTAAATACAGAAGGTAAATGAAGTTTGTCAACTAAATGAGACTTGAAAGGAATCACTATATGCGTTTTGTCTTCGGTAGAGCTATCCCTCTTGTTTCTATATAATTTACTATGAACATATGTTGTCAAAACGAAAGATAGGTCATTCGACTGATCAAGAAGCCTAGAATACATAATTTTAAGCATGCTATCACTAATCGATTTCAAGCAATTATAGAAATGTCTTATTTTGTTGCTCTTCATCAACTCTTGAAGCTCCTTGAGAATATCCTCACAACTATTAGATGGAGGATATTTCTTTCTACCCGACTTCCTAAGGCCATGGCTTCTCTTACGTCTGCTAATAGGAGAACTAAAAAATGAAAATGAATTTGCAGTGTTCTGAGAGGCGCAACCTCCGCCTAACACTCTGTCATTCAAACCCAAAGGATGCAAGGTGTTCAGCGTTCTTATATGAAAATCTTCCTTACTGTTAAGCTCGAAGGCAATTTCTGTATCAGATTTATTACGAACATCGACAAAGTCAATAATTTGTATACTTACATCATCCCAACTGTGATTAGAACTATTAAAATGATTACTTAAATACGTATTGAGATGATTCTTTTGAACAGACTGCCGATGCCCATTAAGTCTACAATGTAATGGCTGTTTTGTCTGTCCAACATACTGGACCCCACATGATTGACATGTGATCAAATATATTACATGCCTACTCTTACACGAGAAACTACTAGGATAATTTAAAACGAACCGTCTGCCGGTACTAAAACTCTTAAAAGTAGTATTAGTGTCAAGAGATTTACAACATAGGCATCTTTTGCTGCCACAGACATCAACACTACTGACGCATGTGGAGGGCGCTATCCACTCCTTCGCATTAACGTCATACACTTTAGTTTGCATTATATCCATATTTCAAATGCCAGGACCCCATACTAAGCAAGGAATCCTTTCAGAGGTTGGACTTTAGATCCTTGCTATCTAATTGGTACTTAGACCTAACACAACTACCGATGTCATTAATAAACCGCTATAAGAATGTGAGGCTTTCGCCTGCCAGCAGAGGTCCAGTAGCGGGGTCATAAACCACCAGCATCTGCAGACTTACTGTGTTAGCAATTGAAGCTGGGACATTCCCATAACGATGTCTACATGTTTCATAATTTTAATAAACTTATAGTTAATAAGACTTAAGGTTTGTCCTTAAGAGGACAGGTGGTGCGTTCCCACCGGCAGACATTAAACGTTCAAGGCGCGTCAAACTTTTGACTATCCTAGGACTACATTTTAGAGCCAAACTTGACGAGATCGGTGTGGAGGACCTTCCCACTAGTCCATTTTTCACTCAGCGCTTCTAAAGCGGGGCTGGACCTTACCCCTAATGGTCCTCTGACTTGTGATCCTCGACAAATGCATGAATGCATGAAGGTCTTTAAGCACAAAGACTTGACGGATCTGATTGCGTGCCGGGCGGACCTACCCGGGGGTCCATAACATAGCGCTATACGGGCTGGACTTCACCCTTAAGTGTACGAGATCGTACAAGGCCGCTTAACAAGTGATCTCCTTGGTCAAAGTTTCAGGCTCGATTGATTAGGAACTTATATATAAATAGACACTTAGTAATCACCATGTCAACCCCATGGAGACCAGTAACCGACACAGTCCATTCATCACACTAGGGTAGTTAGCGATAAAAAAAAAAAAAAAAAAAAAAAAAGAACAACCGTTAAAACAAATAAAACAATAGCCAGTCGTCAGCAGGTACCCGCCTGGTTGCGTTTCGGCCCCTCTACCTGAACGCTCAAGCCCAGGCGGGCGGGGCCCCGCATAAACTTATATGCGGCTGGCATTCTAAAATCAATACAGTAATGATATGTGTAATAATAAGTAATACTGATAGTAATAGTAAAAACAAAAACAAAACAACCGCAAAAGACGGATACATCCAAAACAAACTAAAATATATGTGTGAAATACTGAAATGGTATAACCAATAAAAAAAAAATAAAATGTTAAGAAAACAGTGTTAATTATATTGTTTAAAATGCGCACTGCGATGTCAGCTGCCTGGCTGAGAAATATCCAAACTTGACTAGAAAATTGTTATGACCGGTTAGGATTTTCTCAGTACATGCCTTCATTTTAGACTTACAATATCCTCTGCTGCTCATCACAAAAAGTGTCATATTAATTCGTTTAATTAGATCTTCAAGATGTGAGCAGATGCGACAATAACGTAAAACCTGGCCGGCAAATACATTAATTCCCATGTTATAAGGTATTGCACTGTCTGGAAATGTCAACAGAACAACAGGGAAATCAAAATCTTCCACTTTATGATATATTGAGGTTCGAAGACCGTCTCTACTAGATTGGAGTCTCACATCGAGGTAAACAACGGCTTTGTCATTGACTCCGTTTCTATCTGCAAGAAGCTCCATCGGGTAAATTTTCGGAATTAAGGTATTGAAATGCTTGTAATTTATTACGCATATATCGTCTATATATCTCGAAGTGTTTGACAATAATTTAGCTAGTCCAAACTTTTTATTTTTAACCAATTGTTTCATAAAAGCAAATTCGCAATTTAACAGAAACAAGTCGGCAAGTAAAGGACTGCAATTCCCTCCCATTGGTACTCCTCGAATTTGTCTGAACACGTAACCGGAAAAAGAAATGTAGACTTCAGACACTATAAAATCAATAGCCTTCTTAAAAGAGTCCACGTCATAACAAGAATACCCCTTATATTTGATTTTGGAGAAAAACGACTTCTCATATCCTACACACAAGTATCTACGATTAGTGGAATTGAATGTGAGATCAAGGATGGAAAAAATATTATTCTTGATAGCACCTTGATCTAAGTTTGTATAAAGAGTAGAGAAGTCAAAAACTTGCATAGAGTGGACGTTCACGTTAGAAATATTCCTAAAAAAATCTTGAGTCGAGGCTACACTCCAAAAATAAGAATAACCAGTATTACTCCTGATTGACTCACAGTATCTATGGAAATTTTCTCTTATCACTTTCAGACCTTTGTTGATATTCACCGATAACTTTTTAGTTGTACAATTTCTGGCTCCGGCAATGAATCTAAACTTATAAGGATTTTTATGCAATTTTGGAATCCAGAAAAGTTTTGGTAGTTTAAGGTCCTTGTCACTAACATTAATATTAAAGTTTGATTTCATATCTTTAACGTGTTTAGTAAGGACTTCCTTATCAGAAATAAGCTCAGGTTTATAAGTTGCATTGCCTACTGCAGTGGAAGAATCTATGTCAAAACCAAGCTCGTCCATCAGGATTTTGAGATAGAACTTTTTACATATGAAACTAAAGTTGTTGGATGCTTTATCGACAGGAACGACTATCAAGTTTTTATGGAGATCTTGCAACTCCTTATCAACACAAACGTTGCTGCCATTATCTTTCCCACCCAACTTCTTACAACGAAAGATGCGGTGCTTTACTAACATCATGACCCTGTTTTTCCAAATAGAGAAGTCATCAACTTTTAAGTGAAGGCGACTGGACACACGAGATATATGATTATCTATGGAATCGCTGATCTCTTTTTGAATGGATTTCCATGATATTGACCTAGACAATCTGTGTTTAGTGCCATACGCGAATATAGCTCTGAGACCTGGATCATTTATTATATCTAAATTACCGGTAAAAACATGCCCATAAGGCTCATAAACAAAACTGGTCATCGAGTCACAGCTGCAATCGCTCTGTAAAATGCCAACAACTTCCTGAATTGTCAGGCTATTAAGAAACTTATTATAATTGAAGAATTTCAAACAAATAGGGTTATTAAGCTTATGGTACACTTTGGGAGGATATAGATGTTTCGCTTTTTCTGGAACTAAAGCACAGACACTTTTATCATTAAATACAGAAGGTAAATGAAGTTTGTCAACTAAATGAGACTTGAAAGGAATCACTATATGCGTTTTGTCTTCGGTAGAGCTATCCCTCTTGTTTCTATATAATTTACTATGAACATATGTTGTCAAAACGAAAGATAGGTCATTCGACTGATCAAGAAGCCTAGAATACATAATTTTAAGCATGCTATCACTAATCGATTTCAAGCAATTATAGAAATGTCTTATTTTGTTGCTCTTCATCAACTCTTGAAGCTCCTTGAGAATATCCTCACAACTATTAGATGGAGGATATTTCTTTCTACCCGACTTCCTAAGGCCATGGCTTCTCTTACGTCTGCTAATAGGAGAACTAAAAAATGAAAATGAATTTGCAGTGTTCTGAGAGGCGCAACCTCCGCCTAACACTCTGTCATTCAAACCCAAAGGATGCAAGGTGTTCAGCGTTCTTATATGAAAATCTTCCTTACTGTTAAGCTCGAAGGCAATTTCTGTATCAGATTTATTACGAACATCGACAAAGTCAATAATTTGTATACTTACATCATCCCAACTGTGATTAGAACTATTAAAATGATTACTTAAATACGTATTGAGATGATTCTTTTGAACAGACTGCCGATGCCCATTAAGTCTACAATGTAATGGCTGTTTTGTCTGTCCAACATACTGGACCCCACATGATTGACATGTGATCAAATATATTACATGCCTACTCTTACACGAGAAACTACTAGGATAATTTAAAACGAACCGTCTGCCGGTACTAAAACTCTTAAAAGTAGTATTAGTGTCAAGAGATTTACAACATAGGCATCTTTTGCTGCCACAGACATCAACACTACTGACGCATGTGGAGGGCGCTATCCACTCCTTCGCATTAACGTCATACACTTTAGTTTGCATTATATCCATATTTCAAATGCCAGGACCCCATACTAAGCAAGGAATCCTTTCAGAGGTTGGACTTTAGATCCTTGCTATCTAATTGGTACTTAGACCTAACACAACTACCGATGTCATTAATAAACCGCTATAAGAATGTGAGGCTTTCGCCTGCCAGCAGAGGTCCAGTAGCGGGGTCATAAACCACCAGCATCTGCAGACTTACTGTGTTAGCAATTGAAGCTGGGACATTCCCATAACGATGTCTACATGTTTCATAATTTTAATAAACTTATAGTTAATAAGACTTAAGGTTTGTCCTTAAGAGGACAGGTGGTGCGTTCCCACCGGCAGACATTAAACGTTCAAGGCGCGTCAAACTTTTGACTATCCTAGGACTACATTTTAGAGCCAAACTTGACGAGATCGGTGTGGAGGACCTTCCCACTAGTCCATTTTTCACTCAGCGCTTCTAAAGCGGGGCTGGACCTTACCCCTAATGGTCCTCTGACTTGTGATCCTCGACAAATGCATGAATGCATGAATGCATGAAGGTCTTTAAGCACAAAGACTTGACGGATCTGATTGCGTGCCGGGCGGACCTACCCGGGGGTCCATAACATAGCGCTATACGGGCTGGACTTCACCCTTAAGTGTACGAGATCGTACAAGGCCGCTTAACAAGTGATCTCCTTGGTCAAAGTTTCAGGCTCGATTGATTAGGAACTTATATATAAATAGACACTTAGTAATCACCATGTCAACCCCATGGAGACCAGTAACCGACACAGTCCATTCATCACACTAGGGTAGTTAGCGATAAAAAAAAAAAAAAAAAAAAAAGAACAAACGTTAAAACAAATAAAACAATAGCCAGTCGTCAGCAGGTACCCGCCTGGTTGCGTTTCGGCCCCTCTACCTGAACGCTCAAGCCCAGGCGGGCGGGGCCCCGCATAAACTTATATGCGGCTGGCATTCTAAAATCAATACAGTAATGATATGTGTAATAATAAGTAATACTGATAGTAATAGTAAAAACAAAAACAAAACAACCGCAAAAGACGGATACATCCAAAACAAACTAAAATATATGTGTGAAATACTGAAATGGTATAACCAATAAAAAAAAAAATAAAATGTTAAGAAAACAGTGTTAATTATATTGTTTAAAATGCGCACTGCGATGTCAGCTGCCTGGCTGAGAAATATCCAAACTTGACTAGAAAATTGTTATGACCGGTTAGGATTTTCTCAGTACATGCCTTCATTTTAGACTTACAATATCCTCTGCTGCTCATCACAAAAAGTGTCATATTAATTCGTTTAATTAGATCTTCAAGATGTGAGCAGATGCGACAATAACGTAAAACCTGGCCGGCAAATACATTAATTCCCATGTTATAAGGTATTGCACTGTCTGGAAATGTCAACAGAACAACAGGGAAATCAAAATCTTCCACTTTATGATATATTGAGGTTCGAAGACCGTCTCTACTAGATTGGAGTCTCACATCGAGGTAAACAACGGCTTTGTCATTGACTCCGTTTCTATCTGCAAGAAGCTCCATCGGGTAAATTTTCGGAATTAAGGTATTGAAATGCTTGTAATTTATTACGCATATATCGTCTATATATCTCGAAGTGTTTGACAATAATTTAGCTAGTCCAAACTTTTTATTTTTAACCAATTGTTTCATAAAAGCAAATTCGCAATTTAACAGAAACAAGTCGGCAAGTAAAGGACTGCAATTCCCTCCCATTGGTACTCCTCGAATTTGTCTGAACACGTAACCGGAAAAAGAAATGTAGACTTCAGACACTATAAAATCAATAGCCTTCTTAAAAGAGTCCACGTCATAACAAGAATACCCCTTATATTTGATTTTGGAGAAAAACGACTTCTCATATCCTACACACAAGTATCTACGATTAGTGGAATTGAATGTGAGATCAAGGATGGAAAAAATATTATTCTTGATAGCACCTTGATCTAAGTTTGTATAAAGAGTAGAGAAGTCAAAAACTTGCATAGAGTGGACGTTCACGTTAGAAATATTCCTAAAAAAATCTTGAGTCGAGGCTACACTCCAAAAATAAGAATAACCAGTATTACTCCTGATTGACTCACAGTATCTATGGAAATTTTCTCTTATCACTTTCAGACCTTTGTTGATATTAACCGATAACTTTTTAGTTGTACAATTTCTGGCTCCGGCAATGAATCTAAACTTATAAGGATTTTTATGCAATTTTGGAATCCAGAAAAGTTTTGGTAGTTTAAGGTCCTTGTCACTAACATTAATATTAAAGTTTGATTTCATATCTTTAACGTGTTTAGTAAGGACTTCCTTATCAGAAATAAGCTCAGGTTTATAAGTTGCATTGCCTACTGCAGTGGAAGAATCTATGTCAAAACCAAGCTCGTCCATCAGGATTTTGAGATAGAACTTTTTACATATGAAACTAAAGTTGTTGGATGCTTTATCGACAGGAACGACTATCAAGTTTTTATGGAGATCTTGCAACTCCTTATCAACACAAACGTTGCTGCCATTATCTTTCCCACCCAACTTCTTACAACGAAAGATGCGGTGCTTTACTAACATCATGACCCTGTTTTTCCAAATAGAGAAGTCATCAACTTTTAAGTGAAGGCGACTGGACACACGAGATATATGATTATCTATGGAATCGCTGATCTCTTTTTGAATGGATTTCCATGATATTGACCTAGACAATCTGTGTTTAGTGCCATACGCGAATATAGCTCTGAGACCTGGATCATTTATTATATCTAAATTACCGGTAAAAACATGCCCATAAGGCTCATAAACAAAACTGGTCATCGAGTCACAGCTGCAATCGCTCTGTAAAATGCCAACAACTTCCTGAATTGTCAGGCTATTAAGAAACTTATTATAATTGAAGAATTTCAAACAAATAGGGTTATTAAGCTTATGGTACACTTTGGGAGGATATAGATGTTTCGCTTTTTCTGGAACTAAAGCACAGACACTTTTATCATTAAATACAGAAGGTAAATGAAGTTTGTCAACTAAATGAGACTTGAAAGGAATCACTATATGCGTTTTGTCTTCGGTAGAGCTATCCCTCTTGTTTCTATATAATTTACTATGAACATATGTTGTCAAAACGAAAGATAGGTCATTCGACTGATCAAGAAGCCTAGAATACATAATTTTAAGCATGCTATCACTAATCGATTTCAAGCAATTATAGAAATGTCTTATTTTGTTGCTCTTCATCAACTCTTGAAGCTCCTTGAGAATATCCTCACAACTATTAGATGGAGGATATTTCTTTCTACCCGACTTCCTAAGGCCATGGCTTCTCTTACGTCTGCTAATAGGAGAACTAAAAAATGAAAATGAATTTGCAGTGTTCTGAGAGGCGCAACCTCCGCCTAACACTCTGTCATTCAAACCCAAAGGATGCAAGGTGTTCAGCGTTCTTATATGAAAATCTTCCTTACTGTTAAGCTCGAAGGCAATTTCTGTATCAGATTTATTACGAACATCGACAAAGTCAATAATTTGTATACTTACATCATCCCAACTGTGATTAGAACTATTAAAATGATTACTTAAATACGTATTGAGATGATTCTTTTGAACAGACTGCCGATGCCCATTAAGTCTACAATGTAATGGCTGTTTTGTCTGTCCAACATACTGGACCCCACATGATTGACATGTGATCAAATATATTACATGCCTACTCTTACACGAGAAACTACTAGGATAATTTAAAACGAACCGTCTGCCGGTACTAAAACTCTTAAAAGTAGTATTAGTGTCAAGAGATTTACAACATAGGCATCTTTTGCTGCCACAGACATCAACACTACTGACGCATGTGGAGGGCGCTATCCACTCCTTCGCATTAACGTCATACACTTTAGTTTGCATTATATCCATATTTCAAATGCCAGGACCCCATACTAAGCAAGGAATCCTTTCAGAGGTTGGACTTTAGATCCTTGCTATCTAATTGGTACTTAGACCTAACACAACTACCGATGTCATTAATAAACCGCTATAAGAATGTGAGGCTTTCGCCTGCCAGCAGAGGTCCAGTAGCGGGGTCATAAACCACCAGCATCTGCAGACTTACTGTGTTAGCAATTGAAGCTGGGACATTCCCATAACGATGTCTACATGTTTCATAATTTTAATAAACTTATAGTTAATAAGACTTAAGGTTTGTCCTTAAGAGGACAGGTGGTGCGTTCCCACCGGCAGACATTAAACGTTCAAGGCGCGTCAAACTTTTGACTATCCTAGGACTACATTTTAGAGCCAAACTTGACGAGATCGGTGTGGAGGACCTTCCCACTAGTCCATTTTTCACTCAGCGCTTCTAAAGCGGGGCTGGACCTTACCCCTAATGGTCCTCTGACTTGTGATCCTCGACAAATGCATGAATGCATGAAGGTCTTTAAGCACAAAGACTTGACGGATCTGATTGCGTGCCGGGCGGACCTACCCGGGGGTCCATAACATAGCGCTATACGGGCTGGACTTCACCCTTAAGTGTACGAGATCGTACAAGGCCGCTTAACAAGTGATCTCCTTGGTCAAAGTTTCAGGCTCGATTGATTAGGAACTTATATATAAATAGACACTTAGTAATCACCATGTCAACCCCATGGAGACCAGTAACCGACACAGTCCATTCATCACACTAGGGTAGTTAGCGATAAAAAAAAAAAAAAAAAAAAAAAGAACAAACGTTAAAACAAATAAAACAATAGCCAGTCGTCAGCAGGTACCCGCCTGGTTGCGTTTCGGCCCCTCTACCTGAACGCTCAAGCCCAGGCGGGCGGGGCCCCGCATAAACTTATATGCGGCTGGCATTCTAAAATCAATACAGTAATGATATGTGTAATAATAAGTAATACTGATAGTAATAGTAAAAACAAAAACAAAACAACCGCAAAAGACGGATACATCCAAAACAAACTAAAATATATGTGTGAAATACTGAAATGGTATAACCAATAAAAAAAAAATAAAATGTTAAGAAAACAGTGTTAATTATATTGTTTAAAATGCGCACTGCGATGTCAGCTGCCTGGCTGAGAAATATCCAAACTTGACTAGAAAATTGTTATGACCGGTTAGGATTTTCTCAGTACATGCCTTCATTTTAGACTTACAATATCCTCTGCTGCTCATCTCAAAAAGTGTCATATTAATTCGTTTAATTAGATCTTCAAGATGTGAGCAGATGCGACAATAACGTAAAACCTGGCCGGCAAATACATTAATTCCCATGTTATAAGGTATTGCACTGTCTGGAAATGTCAACAGAACAACAGGGAAATCAAAATCTTCCACTTTATGATATATTGAGGTTCGAAGACCGTCTCTACTAGATTGGAGTCTCACATCGAGGTAAACAACGGCTTTGTCATTGACTCCGTTTCTATCTGCAAGAAGCTCCATCGGGTAAATTTTCGGAATTAAGGTATTGAAATGCTTGTAATTTATTACGCATATATCGTCTATATATCTCGAAGTGTTTGACAATAATTTAGCTAGTCCAAACTTTTTATTTTTAACCAATTGTTTCATAAAAGCAAATTCGCAATTTAACAGAAACAAGTCGGCAAGTAAAGGACTGCAATTCCCTCCCATTGGTACTCCTCGAATTTGTCTGAACACGTAACCGGAAAAAGAAATGTAGACTTCAGACACTATAAAATCAATAGCCTTCTTAAAAGAGTCCACGTCATAACAAGAATACCCCTTATATTTGATTTTGGAGAAAAACGACTTCTCATATCCTACACACAAGTATCTACGATTAGTGGAATTGAATGTGAGATCAAGGATGGAAAAAATATTATTCTTGATAGCACCTTGATCTAAGTTTGTATAAAGAGTAGAGAAGTCAAAAACTTGCATAGAGTGGACGTTCACGTTAGAAATATTCCTAAAAAAATCTTGAGTCGAGGCTACACTCCAAAAATAAGAATAACCAGTATTACTCCTGATTGACTCACAGTATCTATGGAAATTTTCTCTTATCACTTTCAGACCTTTGTTGATATTCACCGATAACTTTTTAGTTGTACAATTTCTGGCTCCGGCAATGAATCTAAACTTATAAGGATTTTTATGCAATTTTGGAATCCAGAAAAGTTTTGGTAGTTTAAGGTCCTTGTCACTAACATTAATATTAAAGTTTGATTTCATATCTTTAACGTGTTTAGTAAGGACTTCCTTATCAGAAATAAGCTCAGGTTTATAAGTTGCATTGCCTACTGCAGTGGAAGAATCTATGTCAAAACCAAGCTCGTCCATCAGGATTTTGAGATAGAACTTTTTACATATGAAACTAAAGTTGTTGGATGCTTTATCGACAGGAACGACTATCAAGTTTTTATGGAGATCTTGCAACTCCTTATCAACACAAACGTTGCTGCCATTATCTTTCCCACCCAACTTCTTACAACGAAAGATGCGGTGCTTTACTAACATCATGACCCTGTTTTTCCAAATAGAGAAGTCATCAACTTTTAAGTGAAGGCGACTGGACACACGAGATATATGATTATCTATGGAATCGCTGATCTCTTTTTGAATGGATTTCCATGATATTGACCTAGACAATCTGTGTTTAGTGCCATACGCGAATATAGCTCTGAGACCTGGATCATTTATTATATCTAAATTACCGGTAAAAACATGCCCATAAGGCTCATAAACAAAACTGGTCATCGAGTCACAGCTGCAATCGCTCTGTAAAATGCCAACAACTTCCTGAATTGTCAGGCTATTAAGAAACTTATTATAATTGAAGAATTTCAAACAAATAGGGTTATTAAGCTTATGGTACACTTTGGGAGGATATAGATGTTTCGCTTTTTCTGGAACTAAAGCACAGACACTTTTATCATTAAATACAGAAGGTAAATGAAGTTTGTCAACTAAATGAGACTTGAAAGGAATCACTATATGCGTTTTGTCTTCGGTAGAGCTATCCCTCTTGTTTCTATATAATTTACTATGAACATATGTTGTCAAAACGAAAGATAGGTCATTCGACTGATCAAGAAGCCTAGAATACATAATTTTAAGCATGCTATCACTAATCGATTTCAAGCAATTATAGAAATGTCTTATTTTGTTGCTCTTCATCAACTCTTGAAGCTCCTTGAGAATATCCTCACAACTATTAGATGGAGGATATTTCTTTCTACCCGACTTCCTAAGGCCATGGCTTCTCTTACGTCTGCTAATAGGAGAACTAAAAAATGAAAATGAATTTGCAGTGTTCTGAGAGGCGCAACCTCCGCCTAACACTCTGTCATTCAAACCCAAAGGATGCAAGGTGTTCAGCGTTCTTATATGAAAATCTTCCTTACTGTTAAGCTCGAAGGCAATTTCTGTATCAGATTTATTACGAACATCGACAAAGTCAATAATTTGTATACTTACATCATCCCAACTGTGATTAGAACTATTAAAATGATTACTTAAATACGTATTGAGATGATTCTTTTGAACAGACTGCCGATGCCCATTAAGTCTACAATGTAATGGCTGTTTTGTCTGTCCAACATACTGGACCCCACATGATTGACATGTGATCAAATATATTACATGCCTACTCTTACACGAGAAACTACTAGGATAATTTAAAACGAACCGTCTGCCGGTACTAAAACTCTTAAAAGTAGTATTAGTGTCAAGAGATTTACAACATAGGCATCTTTTGCTGCCACAGACATCAACACTACTGACGCATGTGGAGGGCGCTATCCACTCCTTCGCATTAACGTCATACACTTTAGTTTGCATTATATCCATATTTCAAATGCCAGGACCCCATACTAAGCAAGGAATCCTTTCAGAGGTTGGACTTTAGATCCTTGCTATCTAATTGGTACTTAGACCTAACACAACTACCGATGTCATTAATAAACCGCTATAAGAATGTGAGGCTTTCGCCTGCCAGCAGAGGTCCAGTAGCGGGGTCATAAACCACCAGCATCTGCAGACTTACTGTGTTAGCAATTGAAGCTGGGACATTCCCATAACGATGTCTACATGTTTCATAATTTTAATAAACTTATAGTTAATAAGACTTAAGGTTTGTCCTTAAGAGGACAGGTGGTGCGTTCCCACCGGCAGACATTAAACGTTCAAGGCGCGTCAAACTTTTGACTATCCTAGGACTACATTTTAGAGCCAAACTTGACGAGATCGGTGTGGAGGACCTTCCCACTAGTCCATTTTTCACTCAGCGCTTCTAAAGCGGGGCTGGACCTTACCCCTAATGGTCCTCTGACTTGTGATCCTCGACAAATGCATGAATGCATGAAGGTCTTTAAGCACAAAGACTTGACGGATCTGATTGCGTGCCGGGCGGACCTACCCGGGGGTCCATAACATAGCGCTATACGGGCTGGACTTCACCCTTAAGTGTACGAGATCGTACAAGGCCGCTTAACAAGTGATCTCCTTGGTCAAAGTTTCAGGCTCGATTGATTAGGAACTTATATATAAATAGACACTTAGTAATCACCATGTCAACCCCATGGAGACCAGTAACCGACACAGTCCATTCATCACACTAGGGTAGTTAGCGATAAAAAAAAAAAAAAAAAAAAAGAACAAACGTTAAAACAAATAAAACAATAGCCAGTCGTCAGCAGGTACCCGCCTGGTTGCGTTTCGGCCCCTCTACCTGAACGCTCAAGCCCAGGCGGGCGGGGCCCCGCATAAACTTATATGCGGCTGGCATTCTAAAATCAATACAGTAATGATATGTGTAATAATAAGTAATACTGATAGTAATAGTAAAAACAAAAACAAAACAACCGCAAAAGACGGATACATCCAAAACAAACTAAAATATATGTGTGAAATACTGAAATGGTATAACCAATAAAAAAAAAATAAAATGTTAAGAAAACAGTGTTAATTATATTGTTTAAAATGCGCACTGCGATGTCAGCTGCCTGGCTGAGAAATATCCAAACTTGACTAGAAAATTGTTATGACCGGTTAGGATTTTCTCAGTACATGCCTTCATTTTAGACTTACAATATCCTCTGCTGCTCATCTCAAAAAGTGTCATATTAATTCGTTTAATTAGATCTTCAAGATGTGAGCAGATGCGACAATAACGTAAAACCTGGCCGGCAAATACATTAATTCCCATGTTATAAGGTATTGCACTGTCTGGAAATGTCAACAGAACAACAGGGAAATCAAAATCTTCCACTTTATGATATATTGAGGTTCGAAGACCGTCTCTACTAGATTGGAGTCTCACATCGAGGTAAACAACGGCTTTGTCATTGACTCCGTTTCTATCTGCAAGAAGCTCCATCGGGTAAATTTTCGGAATTAAGGTATTGAAATGCTTGTAATTTATTACGCATATATCGTCTATATATCTCGAAGTGTTTGACAATAATTTAGCTAGTCCAAACTTTTTATTTTTAACCAATTGTTTCATAAAAGCAAATTCGCAATTTAACAGAAACAAGTCGGCAAGTAAAGGACTGCAATTCCCTCCCATTGGTACTCCTCGAATTTGTCTGAACACGTAACCGGAAAAAGAAATGTAGACTTCAGACACTATAAAATCAATAGCCTTCTTAAAAGAGTCCACGTCATAACAAGAATACCCCTTATATTTGATTTTGGAGAAAAACGACTTCTCATATCCTACACACAAGTATCTACGATTAGTGGAATTGAATGTGAGATCAAGGATGGAAAAAATATTATTCTTGATAGCACCTTGATCTAAGTTTGTATAAAGAGTAGAGAAGTCAAAAACTTGCATAGAGTGGACGTTCACGTTAGAAATATTCCTAAAAAAATCTTGAGTCGAGGCTACACTCCAAAAATAAGAATAACCAGTATTACTCCTGATTGACTCACAGTATCTATGGAAATTTTCTCTTATCACTTTCAGACCTTTGTTGATATTCACCGATAACTTTTTAGTTGTACAATTTCTGGCTCCGGCAATGAATCTAAACTTATAAGGATTTTTATGCAATTTTGGAATCCAGAAAAGTTTTGGTAGTTTAAGGTCCTTGTCACTAACATTAATATTAAAGTTTGATTTCATATCTTTAACGTGTTTAGTAAGGACTTCCTTATCAGAAATAAGCTCAGGTTTATAAGTTGCATTGCCTACTGCAGTGGAAGAATCTATGTCAAAACCAAGCTCGTCCATCAGGATTTTGAGATAGAACTTTTTACATATGAAACTAAAGTTGTTGGATGCTTTATCGACAGGAACGACTATCAAGTTTTTATGGAGATCTTGCAACTCCTTATCAACACAAACGTTGCTGCCATTATCTTTCCCACCCAACTTCTTACAACGAAAGATGCGGTGCTTTACTAACATCATGACCCTGTTTTTCCAAATAGAGAAGTCATCAACTTTTAAGTGAAGGCGACTGGACACACGAGATATATGATTATCTATGGAATCGCTGATCTCTTTTTGAATGGATTTCCATGATATTGACCTAGACAATCTGTGTTTAGTGCCATACGCGAATATAGCTCTGAGACCTGGATCATTTATTATATCTAAATTACCGGTAAAAACATGCCCATAAGGCTCATAAACAAAACTGGTCATCGAGTCACAGCTGCAATCGCTCTGTAAAATGCCAACAACTTCCTGAATTGTCAGGCTATTAAGAAACTTATTATAATTGAAGAATTTCAAACAAATAGGGTTATTAAGCTTATGGTACACTTTGGGAGGATATAGATGTTTCGCTTTTTCTGGAACTAAAGCACAGACACTTTTATCATTAAATACAGAAGGTAAATGAAGTTTGTCAACTAAATGAGACTTGAAAGGAATCACTATATGCGTTTTGTCTTCGGTAGAGCTATCCCTCTTGTTTCTATATAATTTACTATGAACATATGTTGTCAAAACGAAAGATAGGTCATTCGACTGATCAAGAAGCCTAGAATACATAATTTTAAGCATGCTATCACTAATCGATTTCAAGCAATTATAGAAATGTCTTATTTTGTTGCTCTTCATCAACTCTTGAAGCTCCTTGAGAATATCCTCACAACTATTAGATGGAGGATATTTCTTTCTACCCGACTTCCTAAGGCCATGGCTTCTCTTACGTCTGCTAATAGGAGAACTAAAAAATGAAAATGAATTTGCAGTGTTCTGAGAGGCGCAACCTCCGCCTAACACTCTGTCATTCAAACCCAAAGGATGCAAGGTGTTCAGCGTTCTTATATGAAAATCTTCCTTACTGTTAAGCTCGAAGGCAATTTCTGTATCAGATTTATTACGAACATCGACAAAGTCAATAATTTGTATACTTACATCATCCCAACTGTGATTAGAACTATTAAAATGATTACTTAAATACGTATTGAGATGATTCTTTTGAACAGACTGCCGATGCCCATTAAGTCTACAATGTAATGGCTGTTTTGTCTGTCCAACATACTGGACCCCACATGATTGACATGTGATCAAATATATTACATGCCTACTCTTACACGAGAAACTACTAGGATAATTTAAAACGAACCGTCTGCCGGTACTAAAACTCTTAAAAGTAGTATTAGTGTCAAGAGATTTACAACATAGGCATCTTTTGCTGCCACAGACATCAACACTACTGACGCATGTGGAGGGCGCTATCCACTCCTTCGCATTAACGTCATACACTTTAGTTTGCATTATATCCATATTTCAAATGCCAGGACCCCATACTAAGCAAGGAATCCTTTCAGAGGTTGGACTTTAGATCCTTGCTATCTAATTGGTACTTAGACCTAACACAACTACCGATGTCATTAATAAACCGCTATAAGAATGTGAGGCTTTCGCCTGCCAGCAGAGGTCCAGTAGCGGGGTCATAAACCACCAGCATCTGCAGACTTACTGTGTTAGCAATTGAAGCTGGGACATTCCCATAACGATGTCTACATGTTTCATAATTTTAATAAACTTATAGTTAATAAGACTTAAGGTTTGTCCTTAAGAGGACAGGTGGTGCGTTCCCACCGGCAGACATTAAACGTTCAAGGCGCGTCAAACTTTTGACTATCCTAGGACTACATTTTAGAGCCAAACTTGACGAGATCGGTGTGGAGGACCTTCCCACTAGTCCATTTTTCACTCAGCGCTTCTAAAGCGGGGCTGGACCTTACCCCTAATGGTCCTCTGACTTGTGATCCTCGACAAATGCATGAATGCATGAAGGTCTTTAAGCACAAAGACTTGACGGATCTGATTGCGTGCCGGGCGGACCTACCCGGGGGTCCATAACATAGCGCTATACGGGCTGGACTTCACCCTTAAGTGTACGAGATCGTACAAGGCCGCTTAACAAGTGATCTCCTTGGTCAAAGTTTCAGGCTCGATTGATTAGGAACTTATATATAAATAGACACTTAGTAATCACCATGTCAACCCCATGGAGACCAGTAACCGACACAGTCCATTCATCACACTAGGGTAGTTAGCGATAAAAAAAAAAAAAAAAAAAAGAACAAACGTTAAAACAAATAAAACAATAGCCAGTCGTCAGCAGGTACCCGCCTGGTTGCGTTTCGGCCCCTCTACCTGAACGCTCAAGCCCAGGCGGGCGGGGCCCCGCATAAACTTATATGCGGCTGGCATTCTAAAATCAATACAGTAATGATATGTGTAATAATAAGTAATACTGATAGTAATAGTAAAAACAAAAACAAAACAACCGCAAAAGACGGATACATCCAAAACAAACTAAAATATATGTGTGAAATACTGAAATGGTATAACCAATAAAAAAAAAATAAAATGTTAAGAAAACAGTGTTAATTATATTGTTTAAAATGCGCACTGCGATGTCAGCTGCCTGGCTGAGAAATATCCAAACTTGACTAGAAAATTGTTATGACCGGTTAGGATTTTCTCAGTACATGCCTTCATTTTAGACTTACAATATCCTCTGCTGCTCATCTCAAAAAGTGTCATATTAATTCGTTTAATTAGATCTTCAAGATGTGAGCAGATGCGACAATAACGTAAAACCTGGCCGGCAAATACATTAATTCCCATGTTATAAGGTATTGCACTGTCTGGAAATGTCAACAGAACAACAGGGAAATCAAAATCTTCCACTTTATGATATATTGAGGTTCGAAGACCGTCTCTACTAGATTGGAGTCTCACATCGAGGTAAACAACGGCTTTGTCATTGACTCCGTTTCTATCTGCAAGAAGCTCCATCGGGTAAATTTTCGGAATTAAGGTATTGAAATGCTTGTAATTTATTACGCATATATCGTCTATATATCTCGAAGTGTTTGACAATAATTTAGCTAGTCCAAACTTTTTATTTTTAACCAATTGTTTCATAAAAGCAAATTCGCAATTTAACAGAAACAAGTCGGCAAGTAAAGGACTGCAATTCCCTCCCATTGGTACTCCTCGAATTTGTCTGAACACGTAACCGGAAAAAGAAATGTAGACTTCAGACACTATAAAATCAATAGCCTTCTTAAAAGAGTCCACGTCATAACAAGAATACCCCTTATATTTGATTTTGGAGAAAAACGACTTCTCATATCCTACACACAAGTATCTACGATTAGTGGAATTGAATGTGAGATCAAGGATGGAAAAAATATTATTCTTGATAGCACCTTGATCTAAGTTTGTATAAAGAGTAGAGAAGTCAAAAACTTGCATAGAGTGGACGTTCACGTTAGAAATATTCCTAAAAAAATCTTGAGTCGAGGCTACACTCCAAAAATAAGAATAACCAGTATTACTCCTGATTGACTCACAGTATCTATGGAAATTTTCTCTTATCACTTTCAGACCTTTGTTGATATTCACCGATAACTTTTTAGTTGTACAATTTCTGGCTCCGGCAATGAATCTAAACTTATAAGGATTTTTATGCAATTTTGGAATCCAGAAAAGTTTTGGTAGTTTAAGGTCCTTGTCACTAACATTAATATTAAAGTTTGATTTCATATCTTTAACGTGTTTAGTAAGGACTTCCTTATCAGAAATAAGCTCAGGTTTATAAGTTGCATTGCCTACTGCAGTGGAAGAATCTATGTCAAAACCAAGCTCGTCCATCAGGATTTTGAGATAGAACTTTTTACATATGAAACTAAAGTTGTTGGATGCTTTATCGACAGGAACGACTATCAAGTTTTTATGGAGATCTTGCAACTCCTTATCAACACAAACGTTGCTGCCATTATCTTTCCCACCCAACTTCTTACAACGAAAGATGCGGTGCTTTACTAACATCATGACCCTGTTTTTCCAAATAGAGAAGTCATCAACTTTTAAGTGAAGGCGACTGGACACACGAGATATATGATTATCTATGGAATCGCTGATCTCTTTTTGAATGGATTTCCATGATATTGACCTAGACAATCTGTGTTTAGTGCCATACGCGAATATAGCTCTGAGACCTGGATCATTTATTATATCTAAATTACCGGTAAAAACATGCCCATAAGGCTCATAAACAAAACTGGTCATCGAGTCACAGCTGCAATCGCTCTGTAAAATGCCAACAACTTCCTGAATTGTCAGGCTATTAAGAAACTTATTATAATTGAAGAATTTCAAACAAATAGGGTTATTAAGCTTATGGTACACTTTGGGAGGATATAGATGTTTCGCTTTTTCTGGAACTAAAGCACAGACACTTTTATCATTAAATACAGAAGGTAAATGAAGTTTGTCAACTAAATGAGACTTGAAAGGAATCACTATATGCGTTTTGTCTTCGGTAGAGCTATCCCTCTTGTTTCTATATAATTTACTATGAACATATGTTGTCAAAACGAAAGATAGGTCATTCGACTGATCAAGAAGCCTAGAATACATAATTTTAAGCATGCTATCACTAATCGATTTCAAGCAATTATAGAAATGTCTTATTTTGTTGCTCTTCATCAACTCTTGAAGCTCCTTGAGAATATCCTCACAACTATTAGATGGAGGATATTTCTTTCTACCCGACTTCCTAAGGCCATGGCTTCTCTTACGTCTGCTAATAGGAGAACTAAAAAATGAAAATGAATTTGCAGTGTTCTGAGAGGCGCAACCTCCGCCTAACACTCTGTCATTCAAACCCAAAGGATGCAAGGTGTTCAGCGTTCTTATATGAAAATCTTCCTTACTGTTAAGCTCGAAGGCAATTTCTGTATCAGATTTATTACGAACATCGACAAAGTCAATAATTTGTATACTTACATCATCCCAACTGTGATTAGAACTATTAAAATGATTACTTAAATACGTATTGAGATGATTCTTTTGAACAGACTGCCGATGCCCATTAAGTCTACAATGTAATGGCTGTTTTGTCTGTCCAACATACTGGACCCCACATGATTGACATGTGATCAAATATATTACATGCCTACTCTTACACGAGAAACTACTAGGATAATTTAAAACGAACCGTCTGCCGGTACTAAAACTCTTAAAAGTAGTATTAGTGTCAAGAGATTTACAACATAGGCATCTTTTGCTGCCACAGACATCAACACTACTGACGCATGTGGAGGGCGCTATCCACTCCTTCGCATTAACGTCATACACTTTAGTTTGCATTATATCCATATTTCAAATGCCAGGACCCCATACTAAGCAAGGAATCCTTTCAGAGGTTGGACTTTAGATCCTTGCTATCTAATTGGTACTTAGACCTAACACAACTACCGATGTCATTAATAAACCGCTATAAGAATGTGAGGCTTTCGCCTGCCAGCAGAGGTCCAGTAGCGGGGTCATAAACCACCAGCATCTGCAGACTTACTGTGTTAGCAATTGAAGCTGGGACATTCCCATAACGATGTCTACATGTTTCATAATTTTAATAAACTTATAGTTAATAAGACTTAAGGTTTGTCCTTAAGAGGACAGGTGGTGCGTTCCCACCGGCAGACATTAAACGTTCAAGGCGCGTCAAACTTTTGACTATCCTAGGACTACATTTTAGAGCCAAACTTGACGAGATCGGTGTGGAGGACCTTCCCACTAGTCCATTTTTCACTCAGCGCTTCTAAAGCGGGGCTGGACCTTACCCCTAATGGTCCTCTGACTTGTGATCCTCGACAAATGCATGAATGCATGAAGGTCTTTAAGCACAAAGACTTGACGGATCTGATTGCGTGCCGGGCGGACCTACCCGGGGGTCCATAACATAGCGCTATACGGGCTGGACTTCACCCTTAAGTGTACGAGATCGTACAAGGCCGCTTAACAAGTGATCTCCTTGGTCAAAGTTTCAGGCTCGATTGATTAGGAACTTATATATAAATAGACACTTAGTAATCACCATGTCAACCCCATGGAGACCAGTAACCGACACAGTCCATTCATCACACTAGGGTAGTTAGCGATAAAAAAAAAAAAAAAAAAAAAAAAAAGAACAAACGTTAAAACAAATAAAACAATAGCCAGTCGTCAGCAGGTACCCGCCTGGTTGCGTTTCGGCCCCTCTACCTGAACGCTCAAGCCCAGGCGGGCGGGGCCCCGCATAAACTTATATGCGGCTGGCATTCTAAAATCAATACAGTAATGATATGTGTAATAATAAGTAATACTGATAGTAATAGTAAAAACAAAAACAAAACAACCGCAAAAGACGGATACATCCAAAACAAACTAAAATATATGTGTGAAATACTGAAATGGTATAACCAATAAAAAAAAAATAAAATGTTAAGAAAACAGTGTTAATTATATTGTTTAAAATGCGCACTGCGATGTCAGCTGCCTGGCTGAGAAATATCCAAACTTGACTAGAAAATTGTTATGACCGGTTAGGATTTTCTCAGTACATGCCTTCATTTTAGACTTACAATATCCTCTGCTGCTCATCTCAAAAAGTGTCATATTAATTCGTTTAATTAGATCTTCAAGATGTGAGCAGATGCGACAATAACGTAAAACCTGGCCGGCAAATACATTAATTCCCATGTTATAAGGTATTGCACTGTCTGGAAATGTCAACAGAACAACAGGGAAATCAAAATCTTCCACTTTATGATATATTGAGGTTCGAAGACCGTCTCTACTAGATTGGAGTCTCACATCGAGGTAAACAACGGCTTTGTCATTGACTCCGTTTCTATCTGCAAGAAGCTCCATCGGGTAAATTTTCGGAATTAAGGTATTGAAATGCTTGTAATTTATTACGCATATATCGTCTATATATCTCGAAGTGTTTGACAATAATTTAGCTAGTCCAAACTTTTTATTTTTAACCAATTGTTTCATAAAAGCAAATTCGCAATTTAACAGAAACAAGTCGGCAAGTAAAGGACTGCAATTCCCTCCCATTGGTACTCCTCGAATTTGTCTGAACACGTAACCGGAAAAAGAAATGTAGACTTCAGACACTATAAAATCAATAGCCTTCTTAAAAGAGTCCACGTCATAACAAGAATACCCCTTATATTTGATTTTGGAGAAAAACGACTTCTCATATCCTACACACAAGTATCTACGATTAGTGGAATTGAATGTGAGATCAAGGATGGAAAAAATATTATTCTTGATAGCACCTTGATCTAAGTTTGTATAAAGAGTAGAGAAGTCAAAAACTTGCATAGAGTGGACGTTCACGTTAGAAATATTCCTCAAAAAATCTTGAGTCGAGGCTACACTCCAAAAATAAGAATAACCAGTATTACTCCTGATTGACTCACAGTATCTATGGAAATTTTCTCTTATCACTTTCAGACCTTTGTTGATATTCACCGATAACTTTTTAGTTGTACAATTTCTGGCTCCGGCAATGAATCTAAACTTATAAGGATTTTTATGCAATTTTGGAATCCAGAAAAGTTTTGGTAGTTTAAGGTCCTTGTCACTAACATTAATATTAAAGTTTGATTTCATATCTTTAACGTGTTTAGTAAGGACTTCCTTATCAGAAATAAGCTCAGGTTTATAAGTTGCATTGCCTACTGCAGTGGAAGAATCTATGTCAAAACCAAGCTCGTCCATCAGGATTTTGAGATAGAACTTTTTACATATGAAACTAAAGTTGTTGGATGCTTTATCGACAGGAACGACTATCAAGTTTTTATGGAGATCTTGCAACTCCTTATCAACACAAACGTTGCTGCCATTATCTTTCCCACCCAACTTCTTACAACGAAAGATGCGGTGCTTTACTAACATCATGACCCTGTTTTTCCAAATAGAGAAGTCATCAACTTTTAAGTGAAGGCGACTGGACACACGAGATATATGATTATCTATGGAATCGCTGATCTCTTTTTGAATGGATTTCCATGATATTGACCTAGACAATCTGTGTTTAGTGCCATACGCGAATATAGCTCTGAGACCTGGATCATTTATTATATCTAAATTACCGGTAAAAACATGCCCATAAGGCTCATAAACAAAACTGGTCATCGAGTCACAGCTGCAATCGCTCTGTAAAATGCCAACAACTTCCTGAATTGTCAGGCTATTAAGAAACTTATTATAATTGAAGAATTTCAAACAAATAGGGTTATTAAGCTTATGGTACACTTTGGGAGGATATAGATGTTTCGCTTTTTCTGGAACTAAAGCACAGACACTTTTATCATTAAATACAGAAGGTAAATGAAGTTTGTCAACTAAATGAGACTTGAAAGGAATCACTATATGCGTTTTGTCTTCGGTAGAGCTATCCCTCTTGTTTCTATATAATTTACTATGAACATATGTTGTCAAAACGAAAGATAGGTCATTCGACTGATCAAGAAGCCTAGAATACATAATTTTAAGCATGCTATCACTAATCGATTTCAAGCAATTATAGAAATGTCTTATTTTGTTGCTCTTCATCAACTCTTGAAGCTCCTTGAGAATATCCTCACAACTATTAGATGGAGGATATTTCTTTCTACCCGACTTCCTAAGGCCATGGCTTCTCTTACGTCTGCTAATAGGAGAACTAAAAAATGAAAATGAATTTGCAGTGTTCTGAGAGGCGCAACCTCCGCCTAACACTCTGTCATTCAAACCCAAAGGATGCAAGGTGTTCAGCGTTCTTATATGAAAATCTTCCTTACTGTTAAGCTCGAAGGCAATTTCTGTATCAGATTTATTACGAACATCGACAAAGTCAATAATTTGTATACTTACATCATCCCAACTGTGATTAGAACTATTAAAATGATTACTTAAATACGTATTGAGATGATTCTTTTGAACAGACTGCCGATGCCCATTAAGTCTACAATGTAATGGCTGTTTTGTCTGTCCAACATACTGGACCCCACATGATTGACATGTGATCAAATATATTACATGCCTACTCTTACACGAGAAACTACTAGGATAATTTAAAACGAACCGTCTGCCGGTACTAAAACTCTTAAAAGTAGTATTAGTGTCAAGAGATTTACAACATAGGCATCTTTTGCTGCCACAGACATCAACACTACTGACGCATGTGGAGGGCGCTATCCACTCCTTCGCATTAACGTCATACACTTTAGTTTGCATTATATCCATATTTCAAATGCCAGGACCCCATACTAAGCAAGGAATCCTTTCAGAGGTTGGACTTTAGATCCTTGCTATCTAATTGGTACTTAGACCTAACACAACTACCGATGTCATTAATAAACCGCTATAAGAATGTGAGGCTTTCGCCTGCCAGCAGAGGTCCAGTAGCGGGGTCATAAACCACCAGCATCTGCAGACTTACTGTGTTAGCAATTGAAGCTGGGACATTCCCATAACGATGTCTACATGTTTCATAATTTTAATAAACTTATAGTTAATAAGACTTAAGGTTTGTCCTTAAGAGGACAGGTGGTGCGTTCCCACCGGCAGACATTAAACGTTCAAGGCGCGTCAAACTTTTGACTATCCTAGGACTACATTTTAGAGCCAAACTTGACGAGATCGGTGTGGAGGACCTTCCCACTAGTCCATTTTTCACTCAGCGCTTCTAAAGCGGGGCTGGACCTTACCCCTAATGGTCCTCTGACTTGTGATCCTCGACAAATGCATGAATGCATGAAGGTCTTTAAGCACAAAGACTTGACGGATCTGATTGCGTGCCGGGCGGACCTACCCGGGGGTCCATAACATAGCGCTATACGGGCTGGACTTCACCCTTAAGTGTACGAGATCGTACAAGGCCGCTTAACAAGTGATCTCCTTGGTCAAAGTTTCAGGCTCGATTGATTAGGAACTTATATATAAATAGACACTTAGTAATCACCATGTCAACCCCATGGAGACCAGTAACCGACACAGTCCATTCATCACACTAGGGTAGTTAGCGATAAAAAAAAAAAAAAAAAAAGAACAAACGTTAAAACAAATAAAACAATAGCCAGTCGTCAGCAGGTACCCGCCTGGTTGCGTTTCGGCCCCTCTACCTGAACGCTCAAGCCCAGGCGGGCGGGGCCCCGCATAAACTTATATGCGGCTGGCATTCTAAAATCAATACAGTAATGATATGTGTAATAATAAGTAATACTGATAGTAATAGTAAAAACAAAAACAAAACAACCGCAAAAGACGGATACATCCAAAACAAACTAAAATATATGTGTGAAATACTGAAATGGTATAACCAATAAAAAAAAAATAAAATGTTAAGAAAACAGTGTTAATTATATTGTTTAAAATGCGCACTGCGATGTCAGCTGCCTGGCTGAGAAATATCCAAACTTGACTAGAAAATTGTTATGACCGGTTAGGATTTTCTCAGTACATGCCTTCATTTTAGACTTACAATATCCTCTGCTGCTCATCACAAAAAGTGTCATATTAATTCGTTTAATTAGATCTTCAAGATGTGAGCAGATGCGACAATAACGTAAAACCTGGCCGGCAAATACATTAATTCCCATGTTATAAGGTATTGCACTGTCTGGAAATGTCAACAGAACAACAGGGAAATCAAAATCTTCCACTTTATGATATATTGAGGTTCGAAGACCGTCTCTACTAGATTGGAGTCTCACATCGAGGTAAACAACGGCTTTGTCATTGACTCCGTTTCTATCTGCAAGAAGCTCCATCGGGTAAATTTTCGGAATTAAGGTATTGAAATGCTTGTAATTTATTACGCATATATCGTCTATATATCTCGAAGTGTTTGACAATAATTTAGCTAGTCCAAATGACGTTCCTGAAATTGATAACTGCAAGATAATTGCTTATGCCGATGATATTACTGTTATTGAGCTTGTAAACAAAAACTCTCAAAGTAATTTCCAGTCTGCCATTGATCATTTTTGTAAGTGGAGTTCATCTAAGCATCTCTCCGTTAACACTATTAAAACCAAATGCATGTCAGTAGTTAGACAATATCAGAAGACTGAACTCCTAAATGTATGCATAAATGACTGTCGCATAGAACAAGCTGAACATATTGACATTTTGGGCATGTTTTTCTCATTTGATCTTTCATGGACCAGACAAGTGTCTGAATTGTATAAAAAATGTTGCAAGTCTTTATCATTTGTCAAAAGACTTAAGGATAACAGAAATCCAGATTGTATTGTTTGGAAATGTTATCAAAGTTTAGTTTTTTTGTCATATATCTTACTGCTATACTGCGATGTGTGACATCAGCCAGCACTTATTCAAGAAACTCGAACGCATTGATCGAATTGCCTTACCATGGTCGAAGTCATACGATAAACCAAGTCTTCAAATACGTCTCGACAAGGTTTGCATCAGACTCATCAACAAAATTGCTCGAAACAAAAACTCACATCCCTTGTCTGGCTTTTTCTCATTGAGGGAAACTCGTAGTGACATTAGACACTCAAGAATCCTCCTCCCATTGCCTTTAAAATCCACACTGTATCGAAAATCTGTTGTCAAATATTTCTCATTCTCGTGACCACGTTATGTGCAGATGTTCCCATTTTATGTACCGCTTTTGTACTAACAATAAAGAATTATTATTATTATTATGTATCAGAGGCTAAACAATGTGATGACCTCAATTTCATGCTCAGGGAAGACAGAATGCTTAGCGGTTCAAGCGGCAGCGCAGACAACCGTATACGACGCGCAAACTATAAACGCTCGCCCGCGCGTATTCATAAACATTCCCCATGTTTCAGCAGTATCAGATCAAGTGACTCTGACTCTTAGTGCAGCGCGTATGTACGCGGGTAGAAGAATGTCCTTAACCACGGATGTTTGGGGTGTTCCGTAATTACGCGTGGCATGTCACCTAGTGTAATATGGGTAATTTGAGTTCTTCGGCCTCTGCTAGCTCGGGACCCACTGCTCGAATGAACTTCTAATTCGATGGAGAACTAGTCATGGTCATGTTTATCCGTATGTGGAAGGGCAGGTCATTTGAGGAAGACACGCGCTAGGGCAGATCCATTCTATGTAACATTTGTCAAAAACGTGTCTTCCGTCTGTAAAATCTTTCTTTCTGAACCGATTTTCATATTTTTTCATCTTGATCCTTTAATTAGATCTCCTCTTTTCGGTCATCATAATTTCAAATCAATCCATAAAGGTCTAAAAATTTTAAGCCTTGGGCTATAATTTTGATACTTTTTGCAAAATTGCTTCCAATTTTTTTTTAATGAATCTTTTTTTTGTAAAGTTGACTCACACGCTCTTTTTGCCTGTGAGTTGCTCCGGGACGAAAAGAATTACTTTTGTAAAAAAATAAGTATGAAAACTTTTAGGGTGCCCATATTATTCCCGCCTCCATAGATTTTCATTGCCTCATCAGTCCCAACCACCGTCATCGTGCGAACGTTCATCCGTTGGATATATTTTGGCGAGTGATGATGAAACTACTTGAAGCCCCTGACGACTTGCAATGACACTTTCGGGACTCGAGCTCTGTATCGAAAGATCGCTAGGCCAAGCACGTAACCTCTATGCCACGGAGACCACTTCGAAATATATAAAACTATTTTGAAAACTTGAGAATTTTCATTGTCAAGTGAATTTAATTCTTTGAGAAAGTTTCAATTTAGTAGATACAAAAATAGTATTAGAATATGCATAATACAGCTTGCAGACGAATGTAGCATCATTTCTGTCTCATTATCATAACCGTAACGAAGTCACACGAATATCTTGAAGATTGGGATAGTTCCTCCATTGTAAGAAATACCGACAGTCTCTGCAAAATCAAGAATGATGAGATGCGCCTTCAGCAAAAATTATAAGTAGGCAATGGTAGGCCTATACATGGATTTCACTTTATCAAAACACAATAAAAATATATCATCATGTAATTGGTTCCCTAACACTGTGATTACAGGTTACACAATTTTTGTGATACAATTGCCGGTAGCTATTTGTTAGGGTACAATATCATCCTGCAACTTGCAGGTATCCGACATACATTCGGTTTAGACGACAAATATTCCCGACACAAATCGCATCCGAGTAATATAGAAGCATTCTGGCAAAAACGTACAAGGTTGTATCTTGCAGTTGTATATACGTGTGGGCTCTAGAACGAGCAGAATTCTCCTAAGTTTTGTAATGATAATACTCGCTTATTATACGAATGAAGATCAAGCCGCAGCATAAGAAGTGAAATTCGAGTTGGATGCATCGGTACATGCATAAGCAGTAGTAATCACAGTCATGAAAAGCAATTCAAAAAGGACAAATGCTAGTGCAAGTAATGAGTCGAGAGTTAGCTGAAAGAATTATTGTGTAGAGACATCAGTCCTCCCAGTGTCATAAAAATCATATAATGTCATGAAATTTGACGGGCGTCATAAAATCATAAAATTTCACGAAATCTGGGTAAAATCATAAAATTTCATGAAATCTGAGGAAAATCATAAAAGTTCACGAAATGTCATAGAAAACAATTTTTTGCTTTAATACTTGAACCTCTCTAAATCTTTTGACAGATACTGGCTCAATTCATCGACAGCTTTTGTCAGAAATGATTATTTCCTCTCAATGAATGACTAAATTTAATTAAATCTTTTCAGATATAAATCTCAAATATTTTTCATTGAAGTTCCTCGATTACTCAAATTGCTAGTTGTAGAGTTCTAAAACAAAGCTTTATTGTATCAATTGAAGAATTCCTACTTATATAGATTTATAACAACCTTATGTACTACCATTTTTCATTACTACTACTATCAATGTGTGCGGTATTCTTTGGCATTGGTCTGAATATCCCGACACCTCTGCAATCAATCGAATATCAGACTGTGGAGGCTGAAATAGTTCAAGCTTTGAAAATTGTGCAGAACAGTATCTCTTGCCAAACTGATTCAGAGCAATTCAGAAGGATGTTCCTTGACTCCAAGATAGCAGTTGGATATCCTCAAGGTGAGACAAAGATTGAGTACGTAATAAAAATCGGATTTGCCCCTTATTTCTAAGAAAATGTAAAGCAAGACAGGAACCACTGAAACCAGAAGGTGAGGAAACAATACAACGTGTACACTCAATATTGGTCAAAATCCTCAAAGAAGATTACAACAGTATATTGTGGTTCTATCTTCATGGAACACTAAAAAAATTGGATCTGATTGAGCATTTTCTAAAGTTAATCAAGAAAATGAGTTTGGAACCGAAATCCTTGCTTCCATGGACGCTAATATATCATTTGAATCAGAACTGTTGAAACATTGCAACCCACTTACGGAACGACATTTCTGAAACTGGGATCATACCCTTTGCACAAGATGCATCACTGTTTCAAAAAAGGTGTCCATGCGATTGAAGAATTTGACATGGAGCAATCTATGACTGATCTACACTCATTCTTGAAGTACTCCAGCGCGCGCCGTGAAGAATAAGTCTCGTGGTGAGGTGACGGGTATGGCCGTCAATGTGAGATCCTACATCAGCATTTCTCTGTAGCGGAACGTTACAAACGTATTGTAGGCTATATAAGTGTTCTCCGAAACCCTTCATCACAACTTTACAAGCCTTCTTTTCCTTCTTAACCTTCTTAACGTCAGCACTTCGAAGCATCTCTTTCATGCGACATTGATTTCCCTGTAAGTGGAATGTATGCAGAAAGTCATCAAGAAAAAAATAACAAGATCAGACAAAACGGAAAAGACTGCGAAGACTAGGCCTATTGTCAGTTTGGCAAAAATTGATCCTACGACGGCTGAAAACAGAAAAGCGACCTAGAAGATCGACATCGGAACAAGAGAGATAACCACAGAATCAGTTTCTGTGGCGATAACGTATTTTTTGTAGAATGATGTCAGTGAAGGTGACGTGGGAAATTCATGGAGACGTGCGTAAATGTCTTCGTTGCTTTTGTCAGCAACCTGCAAAGGTATTTTCCTTTTGATTCCACAGTATTAGGGGATGCTACCATGCTTCATCCAGATAACCGTAACGATCCAAATTCGTTATCATCCTCGCCTTTTTGTCTGTCAATTCTGGAACCTCTAAAGTCTGTGTTGAGATCTACATTTCCACGTTCGGCTGAACCGTCTGCAGCGGGAGCAGATGAATATATCTGCGATGACGTTATGAATGAATGGAGACTGCATCAGCTAGACCAATCTTTTTATTGCTCTACTTCATCAGAGAAAGGATGTCGAGGAAGGCAACAGGATTCATATTGGAGACGTGTTCATGAAGAACATGATCTGGCGTTCCTCCCTGCTGATGACGAATCATCATGACAAAGAAGAATTTATGAATATTGGAAAGACGTATTGAGAATACCAGATGAGTTTTGAGAGACCCAAATATAGGTGTCTATCCAGTCTTCCGAATTGCGTGCTGACTCTAAGTGACGGCAATTCGGTCGCAGAATTAAGATTTTTCACTGAACAAAAGCATCTTAGATGTTTATAGATGATCATTGGACGAAGACACGCTTGTGTCGTGCGTACAATTAACCCTTAGACGGCCAAGGGGTGGTGAAAATCACCACCCCTTCGGAGTTTTCGTCTGCATTCCTAATCAACAACTCGATAGAAACTGAAACTTGGTGAATTTTAGTTTATGGGTATTGTCATTAAACCTTGAGAGTTTCGCATTCCAGCGGCGCCTGCATCGATCGCTACGCATCTCGAGTGAATGAAGGTGACTCACTGATTGGCTGACGAGTGACATGACTGTTTTTCAATCAGCTTGCGTGTAATGTGCGTGTTGACAAGGGAGTGGATGTGAATTCACTTCTACTTCGCATGCGATGGCAACTTCATCACGACCAAGAAGAGCTGCTGCCCGTGTAGCTGTAGAGCCGGTGTTGATGCAGCTAACCAAATGGCGAAGGCATACTCATGCAGAACGAGTGTTCGACGATGGCCAATGGTTCATATGCAAAATATCCTTGATATAAGTCCCATCAATGCCTACACTATTTTCAACTTGCATCATTCGGAATGGACAAGTCTGCCACAGAAGAATAGAAGGCGACAATTTCTTCTTCAACTCACAGAGCAATTAGCAACACCACATATGAATTTCCGATTGAGTGATCCAGTTGGAATACCAAATGAGATCGTCTCCTTGATGTCCCACAGAATCAGAGTACCAAATCCAAGAACCACAAGACAAAATCCTCCAAATCCTTCAGCTGGACAAGAACTGTTCAGATGCCAAAGATGTAGAGAAGAAGGCAAGAAACCACGCGATGCACTCAAAACCAAAGAAAAATGCGGACTTTGTGAAATTCCAGTTTGCAAATCACACAGTAATTTCGTTTGCATTCAATGCTGTGTCTCAAATTACTAACTTTTTTGCTGATAATGATTCATTTCGAGTAATTGGATATCATTTGGAATAATAAAGCCTTTTTATTTGGAAAAAATTGGGTAAGAATAAAAAATTATGGAGGTGGTTAAAATCACCACCCCTTGGCCATTCTCGTAGTATCAAATGGCTTGGCCGTCTAAGGGTTAAGGCTGCTTGTATTCGGGTAGGTGGATACTTGAACATCGATCGAAATTATGAATGCATTAATTAAGTATACCAAACAATCTTATCAAAAGTACAACGCAGCACTTGAGGAAAAGAGGAAATTGAAAGAAGATATTGTTAAGAAAGGAGCAGGAAGAGATACACTTGAAAAGGAACGTGAAAATGAAGCTTCTGTTCATGAGGAAACAGCAAGAAAGAAAGTAGCCACTGAGATAACGGAAAAGTAAATTCAAGATGCAAATCCCGAGGTTCAGGAAATTCTCAGATCCATTACTCTATCCAGAGTAAAGTTACTGAAAGTAAACATTCGACTCAAATCGGAAAAATTGACAATCTACCGATTCTTTAAGAGCCCCATGTTTATGGTGTGGTTAGGCGACATGAATATCAACTTACAATTATGAACTCATTTGTTTTGACTTATTATGCATGCATGACTTCAATACCAATTAACGATTATAGCTCTTACTTAAGAAAAATGACACACTGAACCGTTATGGCCAAAATGCGCAGCGTAGAGACAAATTTTGAAATATCCTAATTTACCAGATACCTTATATACGTAAATCTATGGCATTTCGACATGCCTTCTTGTTACACATTTATGAACATGAGACACTCCTGTCTCTTTATGGAGAAATTGTCAAATACCTTAGTGTGTTCATCGTAAATACTTCTAAAAATTCAGTGATTAGTGAAGAAAATGACACAAATTTGTTCAGAATACCATGATATTCTGATGAATTTTACAGCAGATGAAAGATCCTAATTTGGTGGGAATAATAGTAATAATAAAATCACAAATTTTTCTAATGCAAATTGCTGGGAGGCCTGAGACATGCAACTGAGCCGCCTTTGTGTTTTACACAAAGGCGTAGCATGTATCTCAAGTATTGTAGGATTGGAAGGAGAAAAGTGTGAAGCAAATGATCGACATCAGACATTGCTGAAAATTGCCGCAGTGCTTGATCGTCTTGATGCAAGGAAGGGAAATTCTCCGCAGTTGCAATGCCGACCCTGATGTGGATAATTTACTTTGTAATCAGCATTTTAAAGGTTCGCATCATGAACAAATATTTATATAGCCTTTTTTGCACTGATTGTCCATGATGATCATACGAATAAAACGGCGAACTACTGAAACCTTGTGGTACAGCAGAAATGTCGCATGATTTAGCGTATAACACACCTGAGTGAACTCTACAACTCCTTGAAATTATTAAATACTTTTTAATTATCTTGGACTATCTGACAGCAGCAAATATTTTCGATGTTATTCTGATGTAGTTGAAGTGTGAATGCATTATCAACTAATGAAATTTTCTCACTGAGTAATCTGAATTTATCGAGATACTCGCCACATTAATAATTCTGATTTCTTTTGTCTTTCTCAACATGTCAAACAAACCTCTGTTCTTTACATTTGAACACTAAAAATGAATGCACCGGAAAATGGAAGGAAAGACAGCCAACCTGCTCGGCAGCTCGGACTAAGGGTGACAGTTGATGCAATAACGGATGGCTGGATTGATTCAAGACCATGCATGTTGCCATGGCAAGTGTATTTAACTTGGTACATGTGCAACACAGAAATTGATGAATCAGCACAGAAAATTGCATGAGAGCAGAAATTTTGAATGTAAATGTGCTACTAATAGTGCTAAATAATCTACATGATGTGAACGATCGACGAGCAAGTTGGTGAGCTAAGAATATCTTTAGGTTGATCTAGAAAAGTACCTTAGATACCGCTGATGCGTAGCAGACTGACTGCAGACGTAAATACTGCATTACCATTATTTTCGGTAGACCTAGATATTATAAATTGAAATCGCACTCCTCAAATTAATCAATTCGCAAGTCAATATTTAGTGTTCTATGATCAAATTAGATGACTTTTGCCATTCCTGCGCAACACAATGCCTGAAATCATGCCATGATTTCTACTTTTATAATTTTTGAAAAAGTGTAATTTTATGACAACAATAATGAATGAACAATTTGTCAGTAAGGAAGACAGTAAAGAAATACATGAATCCATGCAAGTCGTTCAATTTCATCAAGACACTGAATATTGGCGAAAATAATAATTAGAATGATAGGCTAAATCTTCTGAAACGCAATCGATTGGTCATATGTATCTCATGTCCAATCATATGCGGAGGAAAATTGAAAAAAAAAACGATTATGTATATCCAAGCATACTTTTATAGAAAATTACTTTCATAACATGGTTATATTTACAATCAAATCTAACCATGTTTACTTTACAGTTGACTGCTACTCTCTACAAAAATATCAAAAGTCTTTGGACGGCCTCTGCTTTGTTGCTTTTTTGACAAACACCGCGATATTTTTTATATTGACGAACAACAGTCACATGAATGACTAGTTTTATTAGCTTCAGCACTTTTACTTTTGTGATGTACACTTGCAATTTCAGGCATTTTGTATATTTTCTCGATAGAGACTGTCGCGTATATCACGAAAACATACCTAAGTTGTATGAAAATAGAATAATAGCATTTAACATGCATTCTACTTGGTAGTCCCAAACTAGTCAAACGATTGAGCGAAACGGCAGTTAAAATATGCATGCCGAGCAAAAAGTAATTGTTTTCATGCCAGTACGGATCAGAGCATAGCACATGTAGGGCTAAAAATTATGTTTTTTTCTCTCATTGACTTTCTCAAAACATGTCATGCGATAGAAGACATAGGTCTACTACTTCCCCGAATATTAGCTTTGATGACATACTACCACTTTTCGTTTGTGCCTCTCGGTGGTGTTTTACAGTCAATTTGTGCATTCATGCAATAATGTTATCGCCTAAATACACAAGTCATTGACGCAAGATGCGCATGTTGTATTTTTTTAAAATGAGATCAGGTCTGTAATATGCCGCAAATCCTTGGGTGGTGGTCTATTACAGATGGCGCTCTATTTTTCAACATCTCCGAGTCTAACAGCATAAGAAATATCGTCTCAACCTTGTATTTACGTGCAAAAACTTGGTATTTGTGTATATGTATGTTCCAAAACTCACGAATAGCTGAATACCTGATATATCAAATAAATATGTACATTTCGGCGTATTGCTGCAATAAATCTATAATATGATATTTTAAATCTTTATTTCAAATATGTTTTGACTACAGTTAAAAAATACTGTTTCAAGTATATTTTGCATTTTTTTTAAAAAAAAGGGCATTTTTTTCTTTTTTCGATACGCAATCCAAAATTCTTCAGACGATATAATCCTTTGTGTGAAAGTTTAATTGCGCATGAAACGCCAGTAAATCAATTGCCTCAAAGGTCAACGTATATATTAAAATCAATTGAAAAAAATGAGAGGCAATCCGAAATATGTTACAAAATGCAATTTTCAGTGATAATCAAACTTAAAATGCTATCATTAAGCATTTTAACTAAAGACTTTAACTTTAACAAAGGAGAGTTAATAAGAAATTAGCTTCGTCTGAATGAAGCATTACATGCTAAAGATCTAAGTCAATTGAAATCAAGAAGTTAAAAAGCAAATGTAGTTTAGGTAAAAATACGTTGTGATGGTTTAGTCGAAGTGTTGTGCCCAATTGCAAGAAACTGACGAAAGTAATTATGCAATGCGAAGAAGACATAAATTGAAAATTTTGGTTATGAGAAATGTAAAGTGATTGACCTAGATAAAGAAACTTCTGCCAAGGTTTCCCCGATGGCAATGTCCCCAATACTGAAGCAAAAATGCTGCGTCGAACCGTTATCGCTCTCTTTTGAAATAATATCTCAAGAAATATTGAAAACTTGATCCTGCAGTATTAGAATTGACTTTGCTGGAAGCATCAGATACCGGTACAAATTTTGATGGCTGACGGTCCCCATGCACCCATAGTTTCTACGCAAACAGGTACTAACTCAAAAATGACAAGTTGGGAATGTTCTGGAGCTTGCGGTCTTTGTCCAGCATGACAAATTTCCTGGCTTCTCTATAGATGTTCTCGATAACTTGGTACCATCTTGCCATTGCATTTTCGACATCATGGTATGAAGGCATAGCTGTTCAAAACACCGCACTCCAAAAGGCAATCTGCTACTTCAACATGTTTAACATGTTTAAAAATTTGAATCCGATAAGGCTAAATACAGCGTCTTACAATTACATGAAAATGAAATCTTGATCATTAAAAAAGTTCAGGAAATGACCTTAAATTATTATTGATGTTTAACGGCATAAAATATTTTAGATACCCAAAGTAGTTCACTAGCTGCAGGCTGCTGCAGTGCATGTATATATATATTTTAGGAACCACCGCTCACAAGATCCCGAAAATTTGAAAACTGAATGCAGCAGAATTAAAAGTCGGTCAAGATTCAAACGGGAGATGTTTTATCTTTCAAGCAAAAATACAGCTTAATTTTTTTGATCAGTGTAATTGGAATAACATTCCAATTAGGTATAAAGCATAGCGTGGAAAATAGATGAAATCGTCCGGGAACTGCAGGCTTGAAATCTGGCCGCCAGAATGCCCAAAGTAATACTAATTCACTAAATATCTCTAAGCTTATAAGTTCATACCTGGAACAACTTTGATTTGATGTCATCATCTCGATCCTCATACGCAAACAAAATAATTGTTTTATTATCCATTATTCGTTCCAAGCAGTTCAGAAATGATTCCAAAGTCTGGAAAGATCAATATAGAAAGCTGTAGCACCAAAATAAGTTGAAAAACAATTTGATTTAACATCGACAAAACAAATGTAATGGAAATTATATTAACAAAGACACCAATTCAAAAGAAACCACAAATATATTCAGAACAATGTAGATGATTCAGACTAGAAGTGCATTTAGTGCCGAGAATTTCGATCAATTAGGTGGTAACATAGCGATTATCGCCAAATCACCGATGACTTCTATCAAAGCTTCAATCGGCATCGTTCACTTTTTGAGGAGGCAATCAACAGCAATTATTTTCTCACTTTTGTTAATCTATGGAATGTCTTTATGTCCATATCTTTCAAATACACGCTCCATAAACAAAATATCAAACATGAACATGAAGAAAAAAGATGATGATATCCAAACCTCTTTGATGGCAATTCCTTCTATTTTTGCAAAACTTCAGCGACTTAGGGCTGACAATTGAGCCGAAGAAGAAAACCGGCAGGTAGTAAGTAGTAAGGTAACCCCTCCTACACGAAGTCAAGTTGGGGAATTCCTGTTATGGGCCATCATGCCTTAAAGCTGATTTTTTAACATCTAGGCCTACAGCAAGACATTGTCTATTTGAAAAGAAGGCCTATATAAAATTTATGAGTCTTAGTTGGTGGATTCCAAAATATCCGAAATGCTGGGAAGTAGTCCATCGTAAAAGTCCTATTGTATCGTGCATGACAATGTATCCTAAGCTACAGTACCTACCCATCGGTGTGCCTATCGACTGGTTGTTCGTTTCATAGACTATGTAAGTCAAGCTTCTAAAACTAATACATAGAATGAATATGATGAGTACATAGATGAAGAAGGCAATGAATCAAGTAACTGAAAAGTTATAGACTTAGAGCCCACATCCATTCAGAGAAACACATTACATCAAAAAACGTATTTGAAGAATGTCAAGTCTTCGAAACTTACGATATCTAATGAATGCTGTGAAGAGATAACCGATCAGGGAAAGATCTCCTAGAGAAAATGTATAAGCTATACATGAGTACAAAGAAAACAATCAAACAGAAATGTTAAGGACTCACTCAGGAATCATGATATTTTACAGAAGATGTCACTAATAAAATATAACAAAATTATACACATCATCCAAGAAGTTCTCTGGAATCATGAAGATGTTAAATACATCCAAGAAATGCACAAACTGATATGCTGTAAGTAATAAATCTTGTGCGAACGCAAGAGATCTTCGGACAGAGTATAACATCTTAAAAATCAAGCACGAAATTACACAAGAAACACGGTTTATCTAGAAAAAATTTAAAAGCATCTGAACTAAACATCAAAAACAATGGATATTGAATTCATGAAGTCCCATCCTTAGATGATTTTCACAGAATTCCGAAGTCCTACATCTAGCGAATCAATTACAAAACTGAAAACACCACACTTAAAAAAGACTTGCAAGCTCTCAAGGATAAACCAACATGCCAAAAGATCTAAACGTTCCTTGTAAATGTTTCCGAAGAAATGGTAAAATTACGGAACTAGATCAATTTTGAGTTTTATTTGTAATCTTGAAGCATATTTTTAGTTGAAAATATAATCTTTTTTTCAAGTATGATCGGAAGACCTGATATTCATTAAACGATGATTTAACAAAGGAAGTGCAAAATTACAAATTATATCGGGTATTTGTAGAAAGGATTGGACACATTACTGATTGTCGAGTGATAGGTCTTCATAAAGAAATACCTAATTACTGCTGACTGATGAAATAAAAACTTTGGACAAGGTTGTGGGGCAACTTCCTTGCGGACAGCATCGGTGAGGTCACCATCAATACCATCATCTAAAGAAGCTGGTTAATCGATTTCTTGAATACGCGAGGCAGGTTGCGTAAACGACGACGATGATCTACCAAATCATTAATAATATCTTCCAAAGCTTTTCTTTGTTTTGCAATTAAAGACTTTCTATCTCCATATCTCCGTTTTTCAGTCAGGCGTGCAGCCGCTTTGTCAACTAGCCGATTTGCCCTCTGCTCATCGGAGCATTTTTTCCAGGCAGACTGCATACAACTCAAGAGATGATTTGAAACCGGTTCCGTTTTATGATTCGGAGGAAGTTGTGAAACGGAAAACCCGTAGACTTTGTTCGGATATTGTGCACTCAGTGTACGGACACTCATCCATGACCTCAATTCTGTGGCAGTTATTCATGAGGGTAAAAGCTCCCTCCACCTTCGGTTCGTTAAAAAACACGTAATTGCTGCCTTCATGACTGTGCATAGATTCGAATAGCGACCCAACTTCTCAATTTTTGTCCAGTATTCATCAATTCCGATTTTATCTGACGGTGGAAGAGTGTCGTCCGATGAATATTGCCTAGCTTCTTGAAGAGCTTTCACATCCTGTCATTTCCAGAAACAGAGAAGTCTTTGATCAGGCTCGATAGCTGTTGAACACACAGTTCTGTCCCACAGTTTTCCGGGTACAATCTTTAGAACGACTGTAAGAGATTGTTGTTGAGAGGTAACTTTTCAATTAGTTGCAATGACGTTTGGACTAGTCCAGAATTACATTAGCTAATTTTCCATATTCAGACAACTGAGTGCGTGGCATATCATCCAGAGAGGCCAAACTTTCAAAAACTTTTTCGGGTTAGATGTCATTGTTGCAGCTCAGCACAGGCTCCTTTATCCAAGTTTGTCATTTTTTCTGAAACCATGAACGAACAGCAAATTTTGCAAAACTGAGTCATTTCCGAGTATAAACGATGGACCATTGGGATTTCCAGGTGCATCATCTTAACGTATTCGTTCATGATGGAAAGGTGTTGTTGAAGGAATTTCCAAAATAGTTAACATCATATGTTGACAGAACAATTATATCCAGGTCAACTGAACTATCAATTCATCAACAAATCTCGAATTTCCCTGATGAAAGTTCTATGATGGAAGGATCCATACGGGGCGACCCCCTTCCTACCTAATTTTAATGCACTTTTGGACGAATCTCGAGACTCAACCAAAATCATGGGAAAAAACCGGAGGTCCAGTTTTTACCGGCGAATTGTCAGCCCTGCGGCGACTCCCAAAGTCTTTTCAAATTTCATTTTATTTAACCCTCATCGGTATGCATGTTACATTTTGTAACAAACCAAACATTAAAATGTATTTTTTAGAAAACTGTTTAGTTTCAAAACCTTGTATTTCTCGACGATCTTCTATGGTATTGTCTTTGTACATTCCTACCTGATCAGCACTGGAGTGCATGTAATTTCCTTCTACATGCATGAGGAACCACAACGATATACGTGTCACATTTTGTAACATACAATTTTGATGCGATAATGAAAGATGATACCTCAGAACTGTCAGTATTTATACATCAGCTTTGAAAGAAAATTACTCCTGGAAGTTTTGTCGTACATTTGATGCTTATGTTATGTGACTGTGTGCAGTGTCTTGTGTATGCATGCATTGCACACCAATAGGGAAAGTTGCATGCGCACACACTTCTCGTCTTTGTCGCTTAGTCATTCATTCATTCATTAGTTGCTTCACGACTGGCTATAGCCTGCAGAGCCAGCCAGTATTGGCGCACACAGATCAATGAAGCGATAGAATCAAATGGGTTTCATTTATTCATCATGCCTCGTCAACAGAGGTTAACCCTAGGATTACCAAGGTGTGATAAATTTATCACACCTTGAACAAATATCCTCATGGAAAGTTAATAAACGATTTTCACCCGCTCTTCCTTTGTTAATTTTATCCTATCTATGTAACATGAATGCTGAAAGGAACTGAAGTTAGTTATTCACCTCAGTTTTCAGTTGGCAGCTGCTACTGTATCATGCACCATGCCATTGTATTAAGCATCATGACAGAAATGTTCAAGAAGAACAAAAGAAAAAGAGCGATATCATGTTTGTTTACAATAAAACGAAGAGTGGAGTAGATGTGTGTGACAAAATGTGCAAGCAGAACTCCGTGCGATCGATGGTAAGGCGATGGCCTCAAGTTCATTTCCAAAACATGCTCGATGTCGTTGGTGTGAACACTTTCTCTCTGGTGTGCCTGAATGCTGCGGACATGGGTGACGATTCACGTCGACACCGTAGAAGAAATTTTCTTTACTCTCTATCCAAAGAACTTGTACTCCCATTCATCCACCTTCGAATTCAGAGGCCGATTGGACTGTCAAACAGTAGGCCTATCATGCGAGCTATGGTGCGCCTGGCGAATAGGCCGCATCAGATGCCGAGCACAACGACTTCCTCTCAAAGACAGCGCTGCACGAAATGCCGCGCAGAAGGGAAAATGAGCCGGAATATCACCCTCACATCCAAGCAATGTATTCTCTGCCAACAATTCCTATGCAAAGTGCACACAATTGAGATCTGTTTGTCATGTGTTGAGGAAGACTTCAGCTAGATTTCACCATGCAAATTTGTTTTTGGACTTTGCAAAATGTTGTTCTCTGTGTACAATAATACGGACATTTCATTGGCAATTAGCGTTTTCATTTTATATTTCACAAGTCATTTGGAAGCAATTAGGGGACCGATGAGGTTTATATTAAAGCAAGACATAACTTACGCCTATACATGACTTAATACATATAGTACTTGCAAGATAAGAGCTTAAAATCTAGATGTGATAAATTTATCACACCTTGGTCATTCTAGGTTGGCTATTACCTTGGTTGTCCTAGGGTTAACGGCAGCTGGAGCTTTGCAGCTTGTTTCAAGTAGACGATGAACAGGAAGAGAATTTTTCTTCTGAATCGGAAAGCGATGGAGAATCAAATGATTTGGCCGAAGAAGATGGTGCAGCTGAAGTCTTACTCGTACAGAGGGAGGAAGAAGAAGTGGAAGACGATGATCTATTTATCTTTGGTGGCAGTGATGATGATGAGGAGGAGGAAGATGAAAACGACGCTGAAACTACTGGAATATTACACGGACAAGGAGTGCAATACAGAAATCAGGCTTTTCAACAACGACGACGAATGCGGAATATTGTAAATGCAGACTCACAAAATTTGTCTCATCCTCAGTGGGACTTGGAGGCGTTCTTACTATTCATTCCTGAAGAGGTCATACGTACCGTTCTTACTTACACTAATCGCAAAGTGAATGACATCCGACAAACCTTCAGAACGATCAGAACGTAAATTAATCGTTTCACTCATGATGAAATTCTTGCGTGCTTCGGAATTCTGCTATATGCTGATGCAGATAAAGACATCTTTACAAGTGTTCAAGATTTATGGCATCCATTTGAATCCATGCCCTTCTATCGTGCGGTTATGTCGTTGCATCGATTCAAATTCTTTTTGAGAACAGTGAGATTTGATAACTTTCGGAATCGTGGCGAGCGTCGCAGTACCGACAAGCTCGCAGCTATCAGAGAGATTTGGACTATATTTGTGCAAAGACTCACCCAATTCTATGTGCCCAAAAATATTTTGACAATTGATGAACAGCTGTATGGGTATAGAGGAAGAATTCCTAGACGGTGTTATATCCCATCCAAGCCGCGTAAGTACGGCATGAAAGTGTTTTGGCTATGTGAAGCGGATTCGGGCTTCGTTTTGAATGCCAAGATACTCGTATACCTTGGACGAGAAGGCGACCGAACCCATAGAAATCTTGCAAGAGATGTCGTCATCGAGCTTTGTGTTCCATATTACAATTCTGGTAGAGAAATAGTCACGGACAACTACTTCACATCCCATTCATTAGCAGTCGCATTGTTGGGACAAAACCTGACTCTCCTTGGAACAATTCGAACCAACAGAGTAGAGATTCCCCAAGAACTGAGAGAGAAGCAGCGTCCTGTACTCTTAACAAAATTTGCACATGATCACGAAAACAAAATTGTTCTTGCATCTTATGTTCCAAAGAAGAACAGAGTTGTCATTCTCTTGAGTTCTTCACATGCTGGAAATGAGGTTGTTGCAGAAAATGCATATAAACCAAAGATGATTTTGGATTAAAATACCGGCAAGAAAGGAGTAGACCAAATGGACGAGAATGTTGAGCAATACACATGCAGACGAAAAACAGTTCGTTGGCCACTCCTCATGTTTTTTGATATGCTGGATGTCGCTTCTTTCAATGCCTATCTGCTTCGCAAAAACGATGGATCAATTTCAACGGACAAGGAATTTTTGAAATCTCTTTCAAAACAGCTTTGTAAAAGTGTTGTTGAGCGGTTTAACAGAAATACGCGCCTCCCACGTTCCTCAAAAAAAGCTGTTCGCTTGGGCTCTATTCAAACGGAGCAAGAAACTGGAGCTCTGGAGAGAGCACCTAGTGTCGGTCGTTGCAGATCCTGTAGAAAAACTAGCCGCAGTAGATGTGACCGATGTTCCAAACTTTGCTTGCCCAACACACCGCCATATTGTGAAACAGTGTTTGTATCTGTTGCTAGAGAGTAAAAACTCCTTCTGGATATTTTAGTTCTTATTTTTATCTAATATAAATTATAGATAATTTATACCAATCTGGAAAACATAGCGCGAATTATAATATTAAGTAACTGTATTTATTCATCATAATTGTAGACAGATAGGCAAACAGCAATAGCAAATGTATAATTTATACCAATAAATTTGATTGGGGAAACACTATATTTTAGTTAACTCATGAATGAACTATCATAACTTATTAAAGTAACATTTCATTTTGTTGCAAAATGTAACATGTATACCGATGAAGTTCCTTGATTTGCGTGTACCGAGAGGGTTAATGAAATCGACTTTTGAAAGAGTTGCTTAAGTCAGTGTAATTCCGTCACGATGATTGTACTTCCTTTTATTAACTCTGAACAGTCATTATCTGAATTTATTTCTTTCCTGATTGATGCGGATGCGACGGAATAACCAAATGGAAATGTCATGGAAAATCATCACCTCCTGAACGAGAATCCTGATTACGTGCCTGGAAACAAATAACAGTGCACACTGTCACGTTGTCAACAAAACCACATACTATCGTGAACATGAAGAAGTTATCAGTAACTACATTCACTTCCAATGTTTCGACAGACATTAATACGAGTACGTCTTCCTGTGATGTAGAAGGCGTTGAGATCTGCACAGATGATCCTACTAGTCAGTACAGAAATTGCATTCGTCATCTTGAAAAATATTGAAAACTTTTGTAATCTCAAACTACAAAGGATTTTTTCGCAACGGCTCATGGCAAGGGCCAAACGATGGGCTAGGCGGACACGTGAAACGTATCGCACATCGATTGACTGACGGGTTCTGACGAAATATTCGATGCCAAATCATCTTGTCAGGCTCCTCAATCTTGTAATACTTCCATCTTCCTTACAAATTGTGATGGACGAAGCCGGAATTTTATAAATTTGAGACAGTCCAAATGTGAAAAAATCTAAAAACTATAGCAAGCCTACATTGCGTAGAAATTTTCGAAGGAAGTGCATTAAATATTCGATGGGAATGAACACCAAATTGTCATTCTTACGCACGAGAGGGCACTACATGATGAATATCACGATGCAAATAACACGTCAGCTAAATCGTCTGCTGTAAATGATAGCAAGCTCCAGTTGTGCAAATCTTTCATCAATACTGTTGAACGAAAATCTCGCGCATCATATCAAAAGTGGGATTACTACCAACAAATGCATTGATGACGCCAACTGCATGAAAATTGTCCCGTCAGGTGAGGTTGGTTCCTCTAACAGACGACCTTTAGAAATGTACACGTTGAGTGATCGCTTATCAATGATCTTATCTAACTCACATCACAGCACCTTCAGTTTCCAAATCATCATAAATCTATAAGTCTGAAGGCCTCTTTGAAATATTTTTCAATTATTTTATGTATTATCTAAGTGCTATTCCTGTTTGAACAACTGTGTGTTTGAACAGGTATGCAAGCGGCTAAAGTTTCTTAATCGGTCAACGGCTTGCATCTCTGAGTCTAAATAAAGTCATTATTATTTTATTATGATGTAGAAGATTATCTGTTTGTAATATTTTCATTTCCAGTGGAGTTGTACAAGACAGACAATCCGACGATGACCAAAGTGCTGTGCAAATTGTGTAATAAGATCGTGGAGACTGGTGAGTGGCCGGCAGATTGGGTGAGGTCAATCTTCATCCCGATAGCAAAATTCGAGGAACTATGTAGTGCTCGGAGCATCGCACCATAGCCCTTATTAGTCACGCTTACAAGATCATGCTCCGAATCTTGAGGCGGAGGACACAACAGATCGCCGAAGAACAGTTAGCAGATAGTCAGATGGACTTCAGGAAAAAAGTCGGTAATAGGGTCCACATCTTCAACCTGAGGATCATCACGGAAAAACCCCGTGAATTCGACGTTCCTCTGTACTTAGCCTTCATTGACTTTAAGAAAACATTTGATTCGGTGCACCACTCGACATTGTGGAATGTTTTGATAAACATGGGAGTTAGCAACACTGCTTGGGAATATGTACAACAAGCAGCAGGCGACTTTCAGAGTTGGAAACGAATTGTCAGATTGTTTCGATATCAAGAAGGGAGTGTGGCAAGGATACCTTATCTCGCCGATGTTCTTCAATTTCTATTCAGAAGACGTCATTAGGCAATCTCCGGATGAACTGGAATCGAATGGAGTGAGCATCGGTGGCCGGAACATCAACAATCTTCGTTACGCAGATGACATCGTCTTAATGTCAACTTTTGCATCCGCTCTTCAGGAGCTGGTAGACGAGGTCGATGGGGCCTCAAATGAGTCACATCTGGAGATCAACACAAGAAAAACGAAAGTGATGGTGACGACGGCGACAGTTGAACAGCTGGTGATACGGTGAGGTCATTTTGGAGCAAGTGCAAAGATACAAATACTTCGGCTCCATCATTGAAGATATGGGAAGCGCGGACCAGAAGATACGAGCTTTGTTGGGAACAGCAAGAACAGTCCTTAAGTCACTCAGCACTTCATGGAATGACCGATCTTTGCACAAGAACATTAAGATGAAACTCGTCAAGACTCTAGTGTGAACCGTCGCGTTGTCCGGTAGTGTGGCCTGGACATTGAAGGCCAGCAGCATCAACAGACTTCACTCGTTTGAAATGACCTGCTACAGGCGGGCACTGAAGATTCCCTTGACCTCGCATCATGCCAACGATTCTATACTTCGGGATTTGGGTACTCAGGGAGAGTTGATGATGACCATTCGAAAGCGGAAGCTGCAGTTCTTTGGCCACGTGATCAGGGCGACCAACATCAGCACTCACATTCTCGAAGGACGAATCAACGTGAATGTTATCTTCAAATATTACCTTACACTACAAGATTGGATATACGTGGTATCTGAGTATAACGATCCCCTAAAAGAAGGACTCGAACAAATGCAGGCTAAACTTTCATACTTAAACAGACCAATTGTCTAATTTTATTTACATTCGGACGGAATTATATGTCAGTGTCAGCTATATATCGTGACAGCCTAGCTTGTACATGTACAAGGAAGCTATGACGAATTTCATTGAAGAGTGGACATCGCATTTGAAAAATTAATTTCTTAGAATCATTTCTTTTTTGGTGGGATAAGAAAATAATACCTTAAAATTAATGAATTCGTCAAAACTTTTATTATGTTCAGTCCTTGAAATATTATTTATAACATTTTTCAAAAAACCACAATTTTTTCGAAATCATGCAAAATCACCCAAATTTCACTCAACTTATTCTACAGCTAGTATCTTTCATTGAAAGAAGCTGAAAATTGGTGAGAAGAAAGCTGATCCCACATATATTCATTACTTGATATCAGTTTCGTCATTCTGTTAGATTGTCGGACGTAATACGTTTGAATATATATTGAGCATGCCAAAACGTCACGTCCGAACTTAATTTAAACTGTGTTAAATGTACAAAATCCTATCTTTTGGAATGAGTTTCACATTACAAATATAAAATGATGTATTTCAAATGTGTGCCATATTTCATCTAAATTTTTTCAGATTAAAGCAATGAAAAATAGGTTCTCAGTTTATCACGCCCGAACGTTGTTTTGTTCGGGCGTGATATAGTGTTGTCGTCACGTCCGAGTATAGAACATAAATGTCTAATTTTATCAGTTCATCTTTTCATAATTTGCATCACTGCACTTCTACTATTACCAATTGAAAGACTGTAAATTCTTTGATGATAATCGATGACCAAAGAGAGTTTAAACTTACAATGAAACTCGACTTTCAGTTGTCACCGCGCGATTTTTTATGTCAAGATATTGACCAAGACTGCACCATCTCATAAATAACAATGCAGAAGTCTAATGAGGTGAAGACGATATCGAGCTTGCAGACGTCGATGCAAATGGCAGCCAATAACATCGATGCTGCATCCGTTCCAATTGCCAACCTTGATGTGCATCTGTTTTACGTGCTTGCATTCATTGTCTAAACGAACACTTTCGAGTGAAATATCTCTGTCTAGCAAAGAGCGCGTTCGCGAACGACACAAGAACGATAATGCCTTTAAAATAAAGGAGCAAGAGCGCCATTTTGCCAAGAGTGCAAAACAGAAGACAGATTCACAAACAAAACGGAAACTTCTGCAACAATGGCGAGTACGTTCGCAACGTTGCCGTTCGAAATTAAGGGCTGTGGCCGAAGATCAAAAAAGTATGGGGGTTGGATCTAACGCTGCAAGAATGAAGGCGTTTCAAAGAGCTAAACGCAGCTTACCAAATCCTCCCTTGCAAAGGCGAAATATATTCGAACAGAAAACGAATTTCGCGTTAATCTCATAAGGCCAAGGAAGACAGAAAAAATTCTGAAATCAAAGTTAAGGTGTGTGAATAAATGTATTCAATACATCTTATGGTAATTTATAATATTCATCTTCATTTTCAGGTCAGGGACATTTTCTTGTGGGACGATATATCTTACCAATCTCCCAAGCATGATAACGCATATATCCACCGTGAACAGGGATCCAAAACGAAACTTCAAAAGCGTCTCCTGCTGTTTTCAGTAAAGGAATGTTACCAAATCTTCAAGGAAGAGCATTGTTAAGAAATCTAACTTCTGTACTTTTCGACCACCACGCGTTCTTCTATCGACTCCGCTGAATGTTCATGTTTGCGCTCTACATTCAAATTTCATAAACATGGTCAACGGTCTGGCGAGTGTGACTGAAATGGAACATTATGGTTTGAACTGGGTCGACAATAATGTCAAATATGAAAATTGCGAAAACCACGCTATTGCTGATGAACTGCGTGAAAACTGTTGTCACTTACAAAGCGTAGTCGAAATCCCTGATGATGTTGACGAGGTAGAATTCGAAGGATGGACAGCTGATGAGTGCAAAGTTCCTGTCAAAATCTCAGAGAAAACAACACCAGAGTTTCTTGTCAATAGGATAATAAACATGCTGCCAAAATTTGTAGTGCATCACAAAGTCAAACATCACCAAAGCACCTCATACATATTAAGCAAAGAATCCGCTTCATCGAATAATCCCGTCATTTAAGTAGATTTTGCGGAGAATTACTTGTACAATCACCAAGATGAATTACAATCCGCGCGTTGGAGTGCAAAACGAATATCTATTTTCACGTGTTACATCTGGAGCGGAGAGTCCACTGCGCCAGTCGTCTTATGTAGTGATAACAGGAACCACACCAAAAATGAAATGTTCCATATTTGCTCTACTTTTAGATGTCATCACATAAAATCTTGAAACTCCCTTGGAATCCTTGACTTTCTGGTCCGATGGAACAAGTCAGTTCAAAAATCGCTACATGTTTGCCTTTTTGAAATTGCTACGAGCGAAGTTGGATCTACAATCCACAACATGGAACTTTTTCTACGCGAATTACGGTAAGGGTCCTGTCGATGGACTAGGAGGTTTGGTCAAACGAAAAATTTTTGAACGAGTAAAACGAAGACAGATAACCGCTCAAAATGCAGAAGAATTTGCAACCAGCGCGCAGTTTCCCAACGCATTGGTGAATGGAGTTGATCCTGTCATTACTGACCCTGACATTGATGCAGCTTTTTCGAATCCTCCAAAAATACCTCAAATTTGATCCTCTCATCAGTGGATCCTCCTGAATGGAGAAAACTTCGTCAATATCACGAGCAAGAAGACCGAAAATGCTGTTCTATCCACAACCACGCGTGTTGATGTTGCTGAAAGGAGTATTCCTAAAATTGGAGATTACATCACAGCAATATTCGAGGAGAAATGGCATCTCGCAGTAATAGAAGAAATGGATGAAGCCACCGATATTGCGAAGGTAAATTTTCTCGAGGAGACTAGTAGGAATATCCTTGTTTTTCCTTGAGTTCCTGATCGCCAATCGATAGCATTATGTCAACAGTGGCCCCTCCACAAGAGGAAAAAGCAAAGAAAGGCATGGTAGATTCATATCTGCTTCTTTGACCAATGAGGATTACAGTGCATGTGAAGATTTGTTCAACGACTTAATGAACTCTGAATGACCATTTTCGTCTAAATTTCAATTACAGCAAAGTGTTATCGCAGCAAAAGCAGAATGTGTCTTTTCTTTTCTAAATCATATTTGAATTATGGAAACGAGAAATAATACTTGTAGATAATTATGAAACACATGAATAACAAGTGTACTTAATGCAACATGAATGATCAAATGAAATGCGAATAATGTGACATGATATATTTATAGATTATGAGAAGGAAAATAAATCTATATAAAGACTAAGTGATAAGAGAGACACATTTACGTTTCAAATGAAATGAAGTTGCTGAAAAATCTCTAGTAATACGTGGAATAAAGTTTTTATTCCAATAATATGTTTGTCTACAGATGCTACTATTTCACCTTGACTTGTCCACATATCATTTATATCAAATTCAGATAGTCAATGAAGTGTAAACTGCATAACAGGCTCTCAAGCTCATGGGGAATTAGGAGCGTCACGCCCGAACGAGAAGGGCCATCACGGCCGAGCGACGATCTCTTGAACATTAACGAAAATCATTTAGCTTTCGTTTCTGACCAACACGATATTCTGAAATTGTAGTTCATCATTTACAACTTTAAAAAATGCACCATGCTACTATCATTCTTGCGGAAGAAATTCAAGAATGAAATTCAGCTCGAAATTTCATATCGTTTTTGCATCACGCCCGAGCGCAGCACTTTTTTTCAATTTCAAAACCGAAGTAAAGTGAGTGGATACCCGGCATTTTGCATGTGCACTAACAGACATCATACCTATTGCAACATAAACAGTAATTTAAAAAGTAAGGTCTGGTGACTTGTTAACTGTTGGTGACTGTTGTTTGGCTGGAGAGCGTTGTTAAAAATGTTTGTGGTGGCCCGTTTCTACCATCCGATAAGTTGAAAGTACTAGAACCGGATCCAGAGTCTAGAGTCGTCCTCACGGACAAGGGTTCCAGTGTACTGGTAGCTTACAAGGACAAACAAAAGGCTTTGTAGCTACATTGAAACGGAGTTTCCGCAAGTCGCGTCACAAGAGATGTAACGAAATACTTCTTCTCAAAAGAAGAACTAACGGTCTCGAGCTGCCAAGGATCCTGAAGGAGGCCGCCTCTGGATTCGGAGATTTTGAAAGCAATTAGAAATTTCTTATTGTATCTACGCACTTTAGAATCTAAAGGAAAGATTCACCAATACATAAACCAAAAGTGTACGGTATCTCGAAAGAAATAGACTGCTCTTCTTTCTGCTCTCTTGTTGTGACGTGACGCATTATTCTGCAAATGCTATCCTTAGAGACTGGAATTAGCTATTCGTATTCTATTATCAACTTTGTTAAATATTTTGTTAGATCATTGATAGCCGGATTTAAGATTTTCCTATTGATTTTGCTACGACATTGATTGCCGGATTTTTAGATTCTCTTTTTTTAGTCAATTAATTTGCTCATAATACAATAAATGGAAATATCAAGAAAATGCATGAGAATTTCATCAATACATAGTTGTAGACGTTTTCTTATAAACGGGTGAGTGGAAAATATCAATGCGTGGTGAAAATCAATGCGAACATATTTGCATATAATTGATGCAGTCACACTTTACCTCGTTGTCATAAACACAGTCAGACGCGATGAGGATATCAGCTGGCAAATAAGGTTTGTCTTCAACACATGTCCAATCAAATGCATCGACGGATACATCGTGTCCAATTACATCCCGGTTCATTAAGACATTCTGCAGCAACAGCTGGTAGAAAATGCTTCTGTCCGTTAACGTCGCTTTGTACCTTCATAGGAAAACAAAAATCGATAATCATTATTTGAAGCGTTGTGATGTCATCTGAGTACTTTTGCCTGACTCTCCCATCAAGCGTGCTGGAGTAGGGAGAATCACACGGTACTTAAGTAAAATAAATTTGAATAGTAGCAAAGGTTTCTCGCATGATATATGTTTAGTGAAATAATGCTGCTAAACAGTGCCGTAATCCCCCCTCCCCGAAAGCTCCGGTCGGCCGGGTCAACAGACTTGAAAGGGCAACATTTTTGTAAAGGCATTATTATACGAGGAGCGATATGACGAAGCAATGTGTCTGCATCCGCTTTTTGCCCCTGGGGGTCTACAACGGCCAGTGTAAACAGTACACCAGAATGGTTTGCAAGAAATTTATCCCAACTTCTCTATTGCACTACGCATGCTTCTAACGACGCATATATGCGTCGCATCAGCTGAAAAGAGTTTCAGTAAATTGAAATTGATAAAAACTTATCATCGCACTACAATGACTGATAGCCGACTTTCGGACTTGGCCACCATCTCTATCGAACAAGGAATAGCCAAGGAACTGGATCTAAATGAGCTAGTGATGGATTTTCTGTACACCAAGGCTCGAAGGAAACCGTTATGAATGATTTTATTTGATTAGGCCTATTAAATACTACTAGAAAATAGTATGGCTTGCTAGGCATACTAAAAGAAAAACTTTTGTTTAGCTGCATGCAGTGGCGTCGCATGATCCCAGACCATAGGCCTTCGCTCCGTAGTGAATTCCTATTTCTGCAGCAAACAGCATGAACTGCATAAAATAATTAATTCAAAGCTATCCTAATTTCAAAGAATTTTCAAACTTACTTGCACAAGTACAATAGTACATGTATATTTAAGTCATGCTGACATGCATATATACAGAATGAAATGAAAATATGTGAGAAATAGATGCTGATGTTTAAATGAAAGTTACGCTGAAGTCCAAGACTACCTAATATTGACGATAATACATGTGTATTGCGATTCCTTTAAGTCTTATATGACAGCTTCTCCTTCTAGACAGCCTCATAATAAACCAGCAATCCTAAGCTGATTATTCGTCAACTCGACTCTGTTTTCCAAAGATTTTAAACGAGATGACAATGAAAATGCTATGTTGATTTCTTACATGACGCTTGATCGCCTTGGTCAAAGGCTGAGATACAGAGAATATTAATAGAAATACAGAGAATTTTCGCTCTCGAGGAAGCCCTCGCCAAAGTAATATACGCAATAGGCCTATAGTCACCTCAAACATGCCTAAGAGAATTGAAGGGTTCCGAGGAAGGATTATCAAAACTGATGAAGTTAAAGAAAATGAGAATAACAAGGAACCTGCTGTTTCCTATAGAGCGTGATTTTGACAATGCATGTCTATACTGAGAAGAATCATTCGACAGCAGTGTTCCAGGCGAAAAGTGAATCAGTTGCAGGTGTAGGGATTGGCGCACTTGGAGTGTACTGCCGCTCAAGACTGTTTGTAGGACTTTGTATGTGAACAATAGTCTTTATTCATCTCGCTTTATTCAGAGCCAAAGATTGTTGATCCATCATTGATTATTTTGTCAATCTTATTGAGCTTGATTCAGTCTCGCTCATAGTCCGATAAAGCATGCCACAGTGATGATATGAAAGTCTGCATGTTATCTATATATCAGCCTTACTTGATACATCAAGAACTAACACATTGATTTTATAGACATCCTTATAGCCTACTATCATTTGCCCATAACATATTAAGGTCTATTTACTTCAGACCATGGACTATGGTCCATTCTTTTCGAGCCCTTTCGTATACAACCTGTGACCAGAGAGCGGTGAAAGGGTGAAAACGGATTCACAATAAGGTTTTGTCGTCTGAAGCTCATGCTTTTTTGGATTTTGCCTTGTCGAAAAGGTTTGTTGTCGGCGATTTGTGACCGTGCTCCGGCTAACTGGCAGGCTCTGGAATATTATCTTATGTTACTGGTCATTGAATTTATTAGGCTTCGTAGCTCAGAGGATCCAAAGCATGAGTATCCTGCCTTCATTGCGCCGTTTTTGTTATCCCAGGCCTGAGGTTGCCGTTTTTGGTGACTTCAATGTGCATAATGTTGGCTTGCTTGTGCACTCACGCACCCACTGATCTCTGCGATCAGGCTGTACTGTCTTGAACTTACTTATTACTCATATTACTCGATAGTAGTTATTGTGACTTTAGTATGTATCATGTGATTGTAAGACAAGTAGGTAGGGTTTACAATCCCGGGATGTCGGATCCCGGGATCTCGACCCTATTTCCGAGATTAAAAATCCCGGGATTAAGTCTTCGAGATCTCGAGGTATTTCGAGATATTTGAAAGATTGGCCCTGAGTTCCTTCTAAGTGACATAGTTAAGAGAGTCAATGGCTTTTTTGAAAATGCATCTAAATTTTTTATGTTCCAAGTTTGATAAATTGCCACTGTGCTGTATTTGCCGAGCCAGCTGGTCAAGCCTCGTTCACAAGATGACACTAGTGTCGTGACATTAGTGCCGAGGAGCAGCGCGAAATCTGGGCTAAATCAATGCCGTGACACAAACCGTTCAGACGCTTAATAAACAGTGTTGTGACACTGCTACTAGTATTGCTTCTGTAAACTGAAAATACTTCGTAAACTGATAGCTGAAAGACAAATCACAACGATTTAAATAACGACTAAAGGCCCGTTCAAGGCTCGTTCAGACAGAGATAGGTTTGCGGTTTGCGGTCTTTGAGGGAAAACCGTCGAAGAAACCGTCATTCAACCCAGTGAGTCTCCCGAATTCGCTCTATTGACAGGTCACCGGACTGCTACTGCAGCTGCGCTGTGTTGGTTTTCACACATCGACAACGAATTGTGTCTCGGTGATTAATTGTTTTGTGAGATACTTGCGAGAAGTCTGCTAGTATTGGAAAAGTCTCCTCCTGCAAGGAATGATTCTCTCGAATCGTTGGTTAGGATGGAACTGCAACAATTCAGTCTATCTCGAGACACAGGAATGATCGTCAAGCGGGTGAAACAAGTCCTGGAATCGATACCTTCAACATCGGTAGAATCCGAAAGGGCATTCTCGGCGGCCGGTTTGTTCTTAATGAAATTACGGTCGAGAATGAGTGATAACACAATTCAGTGTCTTACCTTACTTCGCCAATATTTTTTACCAGTTGACTAGTTTTACATACTGTAGATGTTTGTTTAGTTCACGTTGAAAGATATACATTTTACAAGCACGTATCGTCTTTTGAAATATTTCTTGAAACTTAATGATTAAAAACATATACAGTATATATAAATCTCGATCGAGATCCCGGGATTGCGATTAGCCAGTCTCGAAAATCCCGGGATTGAGAAAACGGCTCGAGATTGTAAACCCTACAAGTAGGTCAAGCTTCCCGGCGATAATATCATAAGGTCACGCCAGGCGCAATTGTAAAAACACACCACTGCGCTCTCCCGATCAGACAAGTGAATAAACTCTGTCTCAACACCAGATGCCTTTTTGTCTTCATATTACACATTAGCGGCGACTTAAGACATTACATTGGCGACGGGCTGTTCTTCCACGTGCTCTACAAGTGCACCTCTACGCCTGCAAGTTCAACGTCGGTAACTCCCACGTTGCACACATCCGCAACTTCGTTCTGTGCTTAATGCGTAAAATTCAAAATGTCTTCCAAAGTCGTCAGTCTAACAGTGTCACCCATCGAACAGTTTGATCCTCTTGGAGATCCTTCTACCGTATTTCAAAGATGGCAAAGGTGGATTCGTGCATTTGAAATCTACGCAAACGCTACGGGTGTTACTACACTCAGCTGGTGCTACTACTCAGGATATTTTCTTTACTTCCGATCCTGAACCAGCGGGTTATGAGAACTCGAGAGACTCATTAACCCTGTTCTGCCCAGTGTAGTAAATTTGCTACACGGACTTCACTGTCTTATGGAAAGAATAAGCAAACACTTTCGTGTGACGTGTTACCATGGCTGAGCCAATGGGAGTTCGATCTAAAAATACCGATGACTACATCAAGGCTGCTGCGCTTTTTCACACAAAACGTTCAGTGTTTTTGACACCAGCGGTTTATGCTGAAAATGGCGACTAAGGTAAGTGTTAAATCGAGTATTTTATAGCCCTTTATGACTACTTCTCAAATGCACTAAGCATTGGATAATAAAATAGAAGTCAGATAAATACTTTATAAGTAACCTAACATGAATTGATTGGTTTATTGCTATTTAGAAAATTATTTGAACGAAAGCGTAGCAAATATGCTACAGTGGGAAGAATCCCATCATGAGTTCGTGTAGTAAATATGCTACAGCATTAGAAGCAGTTTAAGAAATTATCGGTGCAATGCAGTATAAGTACATAGAGAGTGCCTGTGCTAACAAGAGGACCTTGTTTAAACATTTTGCACACAGCATGATCAAATGGCATATAGAATTATCTGCACTTTACATACATAGCTGATCAATAATCCAGTTATGAATGGATTATTACATGTAGGCCTAAATGTACATTTTTGTACAAAAGACGAAAGAAAGCTAGAAAACGTACCGACAACAGTATGAGTAAAGGGTTTACACAATACAGTTGGCTATGTATCGATAGGGTGTTTTTATATATGGGTTTATCTAAAAATCTACTTGTACTGACCTATAGAAAGTTCAGAAATTAAACTATGACACAGACCTAAATGGTGATTATTACTTTCATGCATCAAGTTACAAATAGCTACTAATATTCACCTTAGAGGTGTAGCCGACTGGTCCTATATCATAGACCTATTTCATGTGTAACTAAAATAGACCTACAATGAAATCTGAAAAAAATCGGTCTATTTTTCAGGCACGCCCAGGATCTCGAGCTACGGCAAACCTTTTAAATTTCATCGATCCAAATGTCAGTGACTTTGAGGATGATGTTGACTCTGATGAGGAAGAGTCTTGCCTACGCCAATGTCCATCTGACAATGATTTTTCTGTAGAGGAAGAAGATGATGATTCGGACGATTCATCTAGTCATGTGGATCCTCGACTATCATGGAAGAAAATACAATTTTCGGAAAATTCTTCAGATGACATTGATAATGGCTTCATTTATCGAGATATGTATTCCGAAAGTCCTTATGAATATTTCAAGCGATTTATCACTAATGAAATGATAGCTAATATTGTTCAGCAGACTAATTTGTATTACATGCAGGAAACCGGAAATATTCTCAGTACAACTGATAAGGAAATTGAGATATTTATCGGTACTATTCTCAAGATGGGATTAGTCAAAATGAGCTCTTTTCGAGATTATTGGTCAACATCAATGGGCTACGATTTTGCATGTGATCTGTCAAGAAACATGTTTGAATTACTCTGTAGGTATGTGCATTTTGTTGATATTGATAATTCGTGCAATGATACAGATAAATCTGATAAAGTATGAAAATTGAGGCCATGGTTGGGCAGTTTGAAAAAGAACTGTCAAACAGTTGACCCCGATGAATTTCAATCGGTTGACGAAATCAGCATCCCGTACAAAGGTAAAAAATGTACCTTTAGACAATACAACCCAAATAAACCCGCCAAATGGCATATAAAATTATTCGGTCGTGCCGGTTCTTCCGGAATTTTGTATGACTTTGAAGTACATATATACTGGCAGTAGGCCAGCTGGGTCACAAGCATCTATTGCTGGTTGTTGTGTTGACATTGTTTTACGCCTTTCTGGTGGTCTATCAGAGGGTCGTCCATTTAAAATTTTTGCGGATAACTACTTTACAACAATTGGTTTGGTTATTGAGCTCAGAAAAAGAGGATTTCATTATACTGGAACGTACCGTTCCAACAGAATCAAAGTGTATTTGCCTGATAAGAAATCTCTCAAAGCATCTGGCAGAGGCTCTTTCGATTATAAAGTTGAAACAAATAATAATATCATTGTCTGCAGATGGTTCAACAACCAATGCGTAAACTTGTCGTCAACTTGTACAGGTGTTGAGCCTATGGCTACTGTAAAGCGCTATGAGCGAAAGCAAAAAGCTCATGTTGACATTCCGATCCCACCTATAGTGCAACTATATAATAAGCACATGGGTGGCATCGATTTACTTGATTCATTGTGCTTTTGTACAAGAACAAAATAAAAAGTCACCGATGGTATATGTATATATGCCATCACACTATTCATATGGCTGTGGTAAATGGATGGCTACTTGCGTGCCGTTATTATGAAGCTGCCAAAATTGGTAAGTATCTGACACTAAAGCAGTTTCAACTTCAAGTCGCAGATGCCTTGACAAAGAAGAATGAGAATCAGAGTTGGCCGCCTTTCTTTGTCAGACACATCCCCTGTCAGGAAGAAGCCAAAGCCATCATACATTGTTTCTGATGTACTCTATGATACTATGGACCATTTCCCCATCTACAGAACCAACAGATGTAGATGCAAAATGTGTCCACCGGGTTCTAAGAGTGGCTTCACACATTTCCTTTGTTCGAAATGTGATGTTTTCTTATGTCTCAATGCTCACCTTGCTCACCTTGGCCGGGCTCGATCCAGTTTCAGCCTCCCGGATGATCGGGTAGCACGGGGTGGCCCCTCAGTCCGTTGCTTGCACATGGCTCGGTCGGAGGCCATGTCTTCGATTATCGATCTGACCTTCATTCCACTCTTTATCACAGTTCTCCAACTTGTTCTCGGTCTTCCCTTTCTTCTGTCGACAGGTTCTTGTTTCCATGCTGTTTTGCAGATGTTATCCTCTGGTCTTCTGAGCAGATGTCCGAACCATCTCCATCGGCGAGTCTCAATTTCTTTGCTTATTGGGGTACTTTAAGCATACGACGGATCTTATCGTTTCTTATTCTATCCTTCTTTGTCTTCCCCATTGACCACCTCAGCATCCTCATCTCTGACACCTCCATCGCAATAAGGTCAGCTTTCTTCGGGGCCCAGAGCTCAGCATGGTACAGCATTGCGGGTCGGACCACTGTGTGGAAAACCTTGCCCTTGAGTCGTAGAGGCATCTTTTTGTCGCACAGGACACCAGATATAGCTCTCCAGTTCTGCCAACCTGCTTGTGTTTTCGCCTTCATGTCCCTCCCTGATGTGCCTTTGTCATCCAAGACAGTACCGAGGTATTTAAAAGCATCAACCGTAGGGATTGTGGTGCCTTGCAGATGGATGCGCTCACATTCTTTCGTGCTGAGGTACACCGTCTTATAGTTCTGCTGAGTCGCAAACCATGGGATTCGAGGGCTTCTCGCCATTTTTCCAGGCGCGCTTGGACCTTCTCCTTTGTGTCTCCTGATATTACCAGATCGTCGGCAAACAGTAGTTCCAGTGTGTCATTTTCTCCATTCCCTCTGATCGACTTTGATATCTCATCTAGCAGCAGGATAAAGAGGTAGGGGCTTAGAGCAGGGCCTTGATATAGACCTACCGAGACGTTGAAGCGGTCAGTATCACCGTGTTTTGATCTTACTGCTATCTTGCTGTCACTATACATGTCTTGTGTCAACTGGACGTATGTTTCAGGCACACTTCTTTTCCTGAGAATATAGGGGATGTACTCCCTCGGTACTGTGTCATACGCCTTCTCCAGGTCGACGAACACCGCTCTAAAGTCTTTCTGCTCCATGAGGGCATCCTCTAACCTCATTCGGAGGGTGAAAGTAGGTTCAGTGGTTGAGACACTCGGCATAAATCCGAACTGGTTTCTATCAATAGTTGTTATTTGTCTTAATCTGTCGCAGATGATTCGCTCCAGCAACTTAAGACCATGGCACAATAGATTTATACCTCTGTAATTGTTGCATTCTCTGTGATCCCTCTTTTTCTTGTAAATCGGGACCAGTGTACCCTCTCTCCATCTCTCAGGTATCTTGGCGGAGGCTAAGATTGAATTAAACACATTGGCGATCTCATCTGTTTTCTTAGCAGCGCGCAAAGCTTCGGTAGGCAAGTCGTCTCTCCCAACAGCCTTGTTATTGGCCATCTTCGATAGCTGATGTTCCACTTCCGCAGGAGTGATTTGGGGGACTGCCACATCGTTTTGAGGTGTCATACCGCAGTTGGCGTGAGGTCTCTCTTCGTTGAGAAGTTTTTCGAAGTACTCGCGCCATCGTTGCCGGTTACTGTCAGGCTCAATACACAAATTTCCTCGATCGTCTCTCACATAGTATACTTCGATGTTGTCCTTTGTCATTTTGTCCCGGTTTCTCGCGATCTTATACACCAATTTCTCTCCCTCTGCTTATCGTATACGTCGGCTAGGCTTTCAGCCTTCGCTGATGCCACAGCTTTCCTGGCTGCCTTCTTTGCTTCCCTGGACACCGCTCTGTTTGCATCCGTATCGTCATTTCTCCATCTCTTGAAAGCTTCCCTCTTTGCCTTTAAAGCACTTTTGACATCTGCATTCCACCACCAAGATTCCTTTTCTCTGCAAGTCCCTCCACGCGTGGTAGCACAAGTTACTTTCCCAGCTTCGTACAAATCTTGCTCAATTTTTCCCATGATTCCCAATCCTTGTCGACGAGCTTCTCGCGAAAAACCTTCGCCACATTTTCTTCTTTCAGTTTCCACCATTTCACCTTTTGTAAAACCATCTTTGGCTTCTTTGTTGGTACAGCATGCTTTTTCAGGTCCATAACCACCAATCTGTGCTAAGTGGCTGCACACTCAAAAGGTAAGGCTTTACAGTCGCGCACATGTTTTATTTCATTTGCACTGATGGCAATGTAGTCGACTTGTGTGCTCCTTCCTCCACTGTTGTACGTTATGAGCTGAGACTCACGCTTCCGGAAACGGGTATTCGCAATGCTCAGATGCATCGCATCTGATAGCTGCAGGAAATTTTCACCATCTGCGTTTGGGATGCCAAAGCCATGATTACCATGGGAACTATGACCGCCGCTTTGTTTCCCCACATGACAGTTCATATCTCCTGCTAGGATGATGGTATCACGGTCCAAATCCAAGAACGTGTCCTCGAGGGTTTCGAGAAAGGCCTTCTTTTCACCAATACTTGTGCCCACCTGAGGGGCGTGCACTGAGATGATCGTCCACACTTTCTGGGAAGTTTCATCCACAATCTTCACCCACATGATCCTGTCGTTGATCCTTCTAACGTCAATCACTTTAGTCAGTAGATCCTGGTGGATCACCAGACCCACTCCGTTTCTCGCCGTCTCTCCACCACTATAGAAGAGTTTGTACCCATGACCTATCTCTCTAGCCTTATTTCCCTTCCACTTTGTCTCCTGCAAGCAAGCAACGTCAACGTTCCGGCGAGGTAATGCTTCAGCTATCTCGTAACTCCTTCCTTTGTTATGTCTCAGTAAAGAAAGGAATTGTTTCTTCGACTATCACCACAAGTAAAAATTTATTTCCCAAATTAGTGTCTTTTCTATCACTGAACCGATAATGATATGCTATGTTTCTATCATACCATAACTGCCCAGTGTAGCATATTTGCTACATTTTCAAAATTACTGAAAAATGTATTTTTCGAATATTTGACTTAATTACATTGATAAACTGTCTAATACAAAAATTCCTTGAGCACAGTCATTTTTTCCAATTAAGTCATAAATGATTGGGCAGAACATGGTTAAGCGCTTACTTTCGCCCATTGGAGAACATCACTTATCAAAGACACGCGTTCAGACAAGCACAACATCGTCAAGGTGAATCTACACTGAAATTTGTGACGAGACTAAAGAAATTATCCATCGATTGTGACTTCGGCGCGATGCGAAATGATTTCATCAGAGATCAAGTAGTTGACAAATGCATCTCCAATGAACTACGAAGGAAACTTCTCGCTCAAAAACATTTAACCCTTGACCAGTGTATTGACATTGCATCATCCAAGGAAATTTCGGAGAAACAAGCTTCGGAAATATCTTCTGAAACAGTCTACGCAGTGAAACCTACTCAACAAGCGATACACAGAAATCTCTCTATCTCGTGTGGTTCATGTGGACGCAAGGGCCACTCCAGCAAGGAATGCCGTTGTTCCAGAGCAGTGTTGCCACTCGTGGCAATAATTATTGCTTGGTAATATATTCACAATTTGTGGCAATATGCAATAATTATCTGATAGTTCATTGTAGTTGGTAATATTTTTCAGATTTCAAACGATGATGACATTGTGAAAAGAAATTTTTAATTTGATGGGCATGTTTTTGAGATAATTAGATAGGTGTATTGAAAAGAATTACGCGAGTCACTGTAATATCGAATGTAAAACCTATTATTCACAATACTTGATCGCTGGTCTCTGAGACTGTATCACATCAATCCAACATTCCCACATTCTGGCTGTTAGAATTGCTAGTTATGAGAGGAAGAAAGTCGGTATATTTCATTAACTTTTTAACTACGACTCCAGTAAAATTATGAGCTAAGTTTACCAAATGCGTTAAAATGAAATATGTTTATAAACGCCAGGGGCTATTTTTTGTACTCGTACATAGTTCATATCACCGGTATTTTTTTTAAAGAACTTCCTCCTAACGAAGTTTATCCTTTTTTTATTTGATCGCTCAGAACGATGGCGCAGATCGTTCAAAGAGATGTCTCGCTTTGAAAGATCTGGAAATTAGGAAGAAAATCAGATTCTTTATCTATGTTGCGCAGATGGCGGAACCGTTTGAAAAGTGGTTTCAAAAGTCTTCGGCCATCTTAATTCAGCGTTTGAGGCTTCAACTCATGAGCATGGTGAAGAACATCGCAGTACAATTCTGAAACCAGAACATTGACAGTGAAACTGCTATGAAAGTAAATATCAGTGACGTCAATAATCAACTTCCTGTTGGCAAGATCCTCATCAGTCCCATGAACAAAGAAGTTTCCGATGTACTTCGGTACAGGTACAATAATTACTATGTAAAAATGTTGACCTATGTGCGAGATAATCTCCCTATGAAAAAGAGGGTGCTTCGTTGCCTGAGTCTTCTTTATACAACCATTAAGTTGAAGGAGGATTTCGTCATTTATTTTGCAAATCAACTTCCTAATGTTGTCTCTCATGATGACATCGACCATCTTCGGACAAACAGCTTTTAAACCAATGGGAGGATTAGCCCAAATCCGAGGCATGTCCGAAGCATCCGATGTCTTGTTCCACCCTTTTCCATGGAAATGCCGATTGCGAAAGAGACATCAGGAAGTTGCACGACATCGATGACAATGAGAAGCGTAATCGATTGTCCGATGACATCAGAAAAAGTCTTTTACAATGTCGTTCCTTCCAACAGAAAAGAAACCAGCGCGTCATTCAAATTGGATAATTATCTGATTAATCAAGGATTTAAAGCTCATGTGGAATATACGCTTTTTTGGCAAAACAGAAAAAAGCATCAGAGAGTGAGAGAATTGCGAAACTGACTGCTTTAGAAGCTGATGAAATAAATAGGGCGGTACAAAATGATCCACTGAGTAGGGATAGATTGGAAGTCCTGAGAAAGGAGGAGTTGTCTGTGAAGAAGGAAAAGGAAGAAGTTGATGCTAGACAAATAGCAGCTGAATTGAAATTACAAGAGGCTGTTGCCGAACTGAAACAAGTTGCTCTCGTGAAGGAACAATTAGCGAAGGATGCCAAAAAACGAAAGGAAAAGAAACGAAAGAGGCTGTTGAACTTTCGATTGCAAACTTCGGAAACAGAGCAATTTCTCTTTCAATTGCCAAAATTTTCCAAGTGACTGTTTGAAGCTCTTGTTACGAAGTGATAAATGTATATATTACTTTGGAGGTCTAAGTCCCAAGTTCTTATGGAAATTATCAAATTTCAAATTTGAAGCACAGTGGTATATATACATATTTTTGTAATTCAGTTCACACGAGTTCTTTTGCTGAAATGAACATTACAGTAAGCCTACTGACTTTTGTGATATAAATGTTTTTATAGGTCAATCGACAAATCTTTTTGCTGAAATTAACAGTGCTGACTTGTGATTTACGCACTTTTGTAATTCATTCCACAAGTCTTCTTTATGCTGAAAATTATCAGTTCATTCCATGAAAATAATATTTTTGTAATTCAATTCAGAATCAGTCCATACTAGAAGCCTACAACATCTGGCGATGGTCTACTATAGTTTTTAGGGTTTTCACGTTCATGGTCAGTTGTTTTTGGAAACGTTCGTGCTTCTCTGTGTTTTCGCTGTTCTCACGTTCACCTGTTAAAGTATCTGGTAGTTAGCATATCTAACATAAAATAATTTTCCTATAATTCATCATTTTTTTCTGATGTGCTTGTATACGCTTTCCCCAAGAACATTTGGCAATACTTTTATCAACTGGCAATGATCTTATTAGGTGGAGTGGCAACACTGTTCCAGAGGTGTCACATGCAATAGGTGTCACAAAGTCGGACATTTTGCGAACGTATGCAGAAGCAAGGCTAAGTCAAACTCAAGGTCAACAAAATTCGCGAAACAAGTGCATCACGTGACTGAAAGCAAACAGGAACAATCCTACACGTGTGACAGATCCAGTAGTGACAGTGATAATTAATGATATATTCGCAATTGACCCACATGATTCAGTGATTCTATCTCTTGGCAACGTCGATGTGGAAATGATTATCGACTCCGGTTCCGCATGCAACATCATCAACAGCGAAATCGCAAGAAAAATTTGCACGAATGGATTTACGCCAACGGCATGTAAGAAAGTCATTCATCCGTATCATTCTCCGCCCATTGCTATTGAGAAAATGTTCAATCGAGTCCTGTTCAAACACATGGGATTAACCGTGACAGCTGACGTTTACATTCTTGATGGTGACGATCCTCCGTTACTGAGTAAGCAAACGGCAAAAGGACTCCATATCTTACAGATTGAAGTCAACAACTTGACCTCACACATCTTGCAGCAATACCCGAGACTAATCAAAGGCATTGGGACGCTGAAGAATTTTAAGGTATCACTCCATATTGACAAGTCTGTTATACCAGTAGCGAGAAAGCATAGCCGTGTACTGTTCCACTTCCGCGATGCCATAGCACGAGAAGCTCGAAAAAGAAGTGTCAGGCGTGTCAGAAGTGTCACATCGAGAAAGTGTCAGGGCCTACTGACTGGATATCAAGAATCGTAGCAGTTCCGAAATCCGGCCAATCTCAGGAAATCAGAATATGTATTGACATGCGTAAAGCCAACAAAGCCATCAAGAGAACTCGTCACATATCTCCAACTATAGAAGACCTCATATCACAACTTCATGGATCATGTGTTTTCAGTAAAATAGACCTCCGAGCAGGATACCACCAACTCCTGTTACAGCCGGAATCGAGATGCATCACTACCGTCTCAACACATTGTGGCCTTTATCGATACAAACGACTCGGATTTGGTATAAACGCCGCCGCATAAACATTTCAGGATGCGATACAATCCGTGATTGATGACATTCCCGGATCACTCAACGTGAGTGATGACATTATCGTTTATGGCAAATCAGAAGCTGAACATGATAGCAATCTCCACAAGCTCCTCTCAAGACTAGAATCATCTGGTCTAACAGTCAATTCTGCCAAATGCCAGTTCAAGAAACAGGAAGTGAAATTTTACGGTTTCATCTTCTCTGCTGATGGTCTCAAACCTAATCCTGAGAAAGTAATAGCCCTTCGAAACTCAAACAAGCCTTCAAGCGTCTCAGAATTGAAATCATTTCTCGGTATGGCTTAATATTCTGCTCGTTTCATTGCAAACTTCTCGACAATCTCCGAACCGCTCAGAAAACTTGCGAAAAAGGACAATCAGTGGACATGGTCGACAGAACAAGAGAACTCTTTTAATTCCATAAAATCAACCTTATGTCACAATGCAACGCTAGCCTACTTCAACTCAAGTAAGCCTATTACTCTCCTGGTCGATGCAAGTCCTGTTGGTGTAGCAGCCCTGTTGACGCAAAACGACAAACCAGTGCTATGCAAGTCGCTCACCCACTCCAGTTGAACAGAAATACTCTCAAACAGAAAGAGAAGCCCTAAGCATCGTTTTCGCATGTGAACACCTCGATATTTTCGTCAGAGGCTCAATCATGTTGACTGTCATAACTGATCATCGCCTCTACTTACCATATTTGACAAGCCGTTTCCTCCAGCAAGGATTGCAAGGTGGGCTCTTCGATTGCAACCCTACAAATTCCAAATCAAATACCAACCTGGCAAGGACAATCCAGCTGACTGCCTGTCAAGACATCCTCTTGAGTCATGCAAAGCAAAAAAAAATCTTGCTGATGAATATGTTCAATTCATAGTGAATCACAATACTCCTAAAGTACTAACAATTGAAGATGTAGAGCTTGCAACCCACAGCGATGATACAATTCAACACATCAAGAAATGTATAGTGTCTGGGAATTGGACAAAACCCATGAACATCGATTCAACGTCTTTTACAACTCAATCCTCCTGAAAAGTGGTCAAATCGTCCTTCCAACAAGCTTAGAAGAGAAAGCTGTGAAATTAGCTCATGAAGGTCATCAAGGCATGGTGAAAAAGAAACTTTTCCTGAGATCCAAGGTTTGGCTCCCTAACATGAATGCCAAAGTATAAACGGAGATTCGAAAATGTCTGCCGTGTCAAGTGAACACCAGCAGAACCAACTATCAACCGTTGAGCATTAGTGAATTGCCACCTGGACCATAGCTACAAATCAGTATGGACTCTGCGGACCAATACCCTCAGGTGAAACATTACTCGTAATGATTGATGAATACTCCCGTTTTCCAATCGTGGAAATACTGAGAACCACAACCGTCGAAAGCGTTATTCCAGTAGTTGACAAAATATTCTCACAGTTTGGATATCCAAAGCAAATATAGACTGAGAACTAGTGTTTTTGGTCGGGGAAAATTATTCGAATAAAATAAAATAAGGATTTTTATTTTATTTTATTCGAATAATGAATTTTTATTCGAATAATACACATTCTCCACTGTCAGCTCCACTGTCGGCCTATCTCCTCTGTTTCCACAATAAGACGGAACTCGCTTCGCCACACGGCACACAGCCAGATTTCTCTCCACATGGTCAGCTTATTTTCGCTCCCCTTCAACCCGCCCGCTCCGCCGCACCTTCTTTGAGCTTCCCTCTTTGCCTTCCTTCGCAAATCAGAATTGGCGCTGACGTCATTCATTGCTCGTCTGACTCGGCTGGTGGATAGACAATAAATGGAATCTTTATTTTGTCCATTGTAAGGCTTAACTTGGAGAACCGCTGTGCTGTTGCCTTTTATGCGATCAAAAGGGTGCGCGTTTGACTCAGCGTCCAATGAAAGTTTTCCCAATAGTGCTTTGGGGACAGTACGGTATTGCCAGCTGTGAATTAAAAACGCATCAGTAAAGAGTCTGAGACCGACGGACAGCATAATATTGTATCTCGCTCACAGACATAACACAATAACTTCTGTGTGCAAGCGTGTGAGCGTGTAAGCTGCTGTAGTCACTGCGCGCGCGTCAGTGCGGTAAACTGCTACAATAGGGAAGATACGACCTTGTCGCCTCTCATACCTTGATGCTCTCTGGCTGAGATTCACATCGAAGCATCAGAGTTCAAGCTTCGCGCAGGCGACAACGACAAATTCCTAACTCATTTTCTTCAGTTCATCATCATTAGCATCGGCAGCATGTCCAAAGAGTGGGTGCCATTTGAGCGTCAAGCCGCTGTGTGGAAGCATTTTCTTAGACTTAAGGACGATGCCAGGGCAGTGAAGTGTAAATTATGCCTCAGGCAATTCAAAAATCCGTCGACGAATTCTGCACGATACCACATTGAGAACATTGATTGCATAAAAGAAGAAAAGAAGACGGCCAACACCACTGAAAAGATGCAACCCACCATTGCAGCTGCTTTTTCTGCCGCTTCGAAAGACACTCTCGATGCCGTTTTGGCAAGACTTGCTGCGGTTGATCGACTCTCTTATCTCACAATCAGCAATAGTGTCGACATTCAAGCAGGACTCACAGCTCGTGGCTTCAAAGTGTTGAAAAGCGCTTCGGCAGTTCGCACGCATGTTTCAACATACGCAGATCAAATTCGGGAGCAAACGATCCTCTCCTTCAAATCCAAGCTTAAAGGACAGGAGAAATTCGCGCTGACCATCGACGAATACACATCGCTAAACAATCGTCGGTAAGAAACATTTTATTTCAACTACCGTATTTCTTCGAATAAGGCTTGCGGGGTTTATTTGAGAAAGTGCATGTTTTAGGACGTGGTCAGGGTGACCAACTATTGCGCCGAGAAATAGTGACCACTTCTTTTTCACCATTTAAAGATAAAACTGCCCCCTTTCCCTACACTTTTGAGGTCATTTTAATTTTGTAATTTTTGAATTTGACACTTTCTCGTTCTTTTGATGAATGACGAATTTACTTTTTATTTCTAAAAATGTTATCCAAAAATTGAATCAATATTCTTAACCATAACTTCTAACCAATCCAGGCAGATATCATTCGTATAGTCTATTACAGATCATATAGGTCTACGAACTACAAAAATATGATCTATTAATTAAGATATATCTGAACAAAATACCACATTTCTTCGAATAATCCCGGCGGGGTTTGTTCGAGGGCGTAGTTTATTAAGAAAGTATGATTTCATATGCGGGGTCTATTCGAGGGCGAGGTTTAATCGAAGAAATATAGTATCTCTCTCTCTCTCTCTCAAGTTCATTATATTTAAATGCATTTTTTATTTCCTCAGGTACATGTGTCTCAATATTCACTCTTGTGATAATCAAGTGCACAGTCTCGGAATGATTCGTGTTCAAGGATCCTTACCGGCGGAGAAAGCTGTTGATCTGGTTGATGCACGACTCCTTTCATTCGGACTAAATCGTTTGAAAGATATCATCGGTGTGGTCACAGATGGAGCAGCCGTCATGCGGAAGTTTGGGCGACTTTTCGGTATCGAACACCAGCAATGTTATGCCCATGGCATTCATCTTGCTGTCACAGATGTGCTTTACAAAAGTCAACAGCGTGGCACTGACGAAGATTACAACGACAACACAATCGAACATGATAGCGACGTGGAAGGGGAAGAAGATGACGATGACGTTGATGACGGAGGATTTGTCAAAGAGTCTGCGTTCGATGCTCCCCTCTTCAATGATTCGATCAATGAATTGATTTGCAAGGTTCGAAAGATAGCAAAAGCCTTTCGCCAAAGTCCTCTGAAAAATGATTTTCTCGAGGCTTGTTGCAAAGAAGACAATTCGAAAGAAGTCCGTCTTATTATTGACACAAAGACCCGCTGGAATAGTGTGGCCCAAATGATCCGTCGGCTTATAGTGATTTTTCCAGCTGTCCAGAGAGCCCTGAAAGAATTTGGGCTTGAGCATCTTATTCCAACTGTCGAAGAACAAGTTTTGCTGCAAAACATTTCCGACGTTTTGGAAACGATTGAGTGTGGCGCAAACGAGCTGGGCAGTAACAACATAGATCTTGGAAAAGCGGATAAAGTTCTGGAATTCATGCTCCACAAGTTACAACAAAATGAATTCGATTTCAGCCGACAAATGTTTCACGCGCTCTCGGTACGAATCAAAGAACGCAGAAACTCCAAGTTATCAGGCCTCTTACGCCTTCTCTCTGGTGAAGAACTGGATGATTCAATATTGGACTACCCTTCACGTTTGGAGCTGATAAGGTACGCACGCGACATATACATGAAATTGTTCTTCGAGGCGAAGGCATTTGAATCGACATCAACATCAATTGCCGAAGATATTGAAGAAAATGAAGAACCAAAATTGAAAAAATCTCGGGCAGAAGAATTGAAAGAATTCCTTTCACCGAAAACTAAGTACGGGCTGTTTCTTTCAACATCAAATGACGTGTTGAACCAACTCAGAAGAGAATTCAACAGTCTCCAATCAACAGGTGAGCGACCTTTACTCTTGGAGAAGATCTTCAAGGCGCTAAAAGCAATTCCGCCTACAAGCGTCGAGGCAGAAAGAGTATTCTCTGCAGCTGGACTTTTTGTTACGAAGCTGCGTAGCCGGCTCAGTGATCACTCCATAGACGATTTGTGCTTCCTACGCCGATATTTCCTCAACAAAAAGTAACTGACAGGTTCGTTGTGACGTGCTTGTGTGCGAACCATACCTATGTATACAGAGTTATAGAACCTTCCTTGTTTTATAATTGAATTTTGTAATAGAAGTTCTGTTTTATGTTTTGAAACGCATAAATATATTCAATTTCTGTTTGAAATTGTCAATAAAAACGTTCGTTCTTATCAGCTGCTTTTCGTCGTCTACTTTATAACACATAATCTCAAAATGGCAAAATAAGATATTATTCGAATAATTATTCGAATAAAAATTTTTTTATTTGTTTATTCGAATAATGAAAAATCTTTATTTTTTGGAAACCCTACTGAGAACGGACCTCAATTTCAAAGCAGTCAATGGAAAGAGTATCTATCGACAACTGGTCAACTGGACAACACAGAAAAATAACTCCTCTCTGGGCCATGGCAAATGCACAAGCAGAAAACTTTAACAAACCACTAATGAAAGCAGTGAAAACTTCACATGTTGAACGAAGGAATTGGAGACAATACCTACAACATTTCCTGAGAATGTATCGAGCAACTCCCCACACTTATACTCAATTTACCTCATACTTCTTGCTATTCAATAGACATCCTACGACGAAGCTCCCTGAAATCAAAAGTTCAAAATGTCAAAACAAGGAATTACAATCAAATGATCGCAAAGCAAAGAAGAAGATGAAGGAGAAAGGTGACAAAAATCTTCGAGCAGAACAATCAACACTTCAGATTGGTGACCAAGTTTTCATCAAGCAACTTAAGGAAAACAAGCTGTCTACTCCGTTTAACTCTCAACCTCTTGTTATTATCAATGTCAAAGCAGGGCTGCCGCGCTCCTGGAAACTCCTGGAATTTCAGAAACGGTTTTCCAGGGCCCTTATAACTCCTGGAACGCCCCCTTACCTCCTGGAAACTCCTGGAATTTTAGTATTTTCGAAAAAATCAAAAATATCAGTAATTTCGAAAAAAATTTGCGCGCTTCGCGCGCTCTTATTCTCTGTTAATATATTTCGGCTTGCTTCATTCATACATTGTACGCGTTTTTGAAAATGTGTACATCTATATGTTTTCGCTTTGCCTTTAATCTATAAATATCATATTGTCACAATTGCACTAATTATTTATTCGTTTCAGGTCCTAATGTCGTGCTTTATATTTCGCTGTTTAACCCTTTCCTTCGCTGCGTTGTTCCTGAACAACATTCAAGAGATTGATTCTAACAGTCTCGTCATTCGACTATTTGATCAGCGAATCACGTCGCAGTATCACCCGAGATCTGAACTAGTCGAAAGGGGTGGTTTTCAACTTCAGTTTTCCTCTGTCGGCCGCAATTGTGAGGTAAGTTGATGAACACGATGAGAAAATGGGTCAGCGATGTGGAAGCTTCGGAATTGATATAGGATAACTAATAAGATTACGCTAAAGACAGGAATAAAATTTTTTTTCTGCTCAACAGTAATGTCAGGAACTCTAAAGTGTAGCTGTAATATCGGTAATAACTATAATATAGAATTCACACAAGTGTATTTGAATGTTGTGTATGAACAACATCGTGAAATAGTTGAAAAAATAAGTAATTTTATTTTTTGTTATGTTTCTCATGTGTAATCGAATATTTCTCCTACATTAGAGTATATGCTGAGAATGTTATGTTGCATTATGGTAATACATGTATTAGGAAACTGAATGTGATCGTTTGCTATACGCTAAAATCATTCAGTTCATACTTAATTCAGACGAATCCATTAGAATGTTGTATATTTACAACCATTTACAACATTGCGAAATGTTAGAATTATTGTGTTTTGATAAGCTTGGATTCCTTAATTTTTTCTGAAATGTTATCAATTATTTCTTGACTTGAGCCATCATACGCTTGTACAGAAATGTGTCTTCGTCAATAAATATACCATCTTATCGCATGTATTGGGCAAAGGATTTTGTGTATCCGTGTTTCATAAAGTAGGCCTGTCCTTTACTGTACATTGACGCGATGCTATGCTTCTCATTAGGCCTAACGGATGTGGCAAATAATATGATGGAGTTATGACTTTAATCAGCATGATTGTAAATGCATATGTAGATTTTGTACCGATGTACAAATGCTTTTGTACGCGGTATTTGATAGAGTACGTCTGATCTTGACATTAACCGATGCTTCTCATTAACAGATGTGGAAAATAATAGTTGACTTTATACACAATTACTGTACCATACCGTGCATGCACATTGCTTTTGTAGATTTTTATTGTCAATTCAGATTGGTATTTCCATCGAGGATGAATTAGCCTCGATATTTTTATACATTTTTTCATATTATACATATACTTTTGCAAATGAATTTGTTTTATTTCATGGAAACTGAATGTAGGTACATAGTTTATTATTGTATAACATATCGAGATGGATGCGCTCATATGACTCATAGGATGATCATAATAAGGATTAATTACATATTATCATAACTATTTTGTTATTAATAGGCCTATATTTATTGTGGGTAGGCCCTATAGCTTATGTAATAGCAGTCTAAACAAAATACAAAGAAATAAAAGAATATAATAGCACAAATATTATGCTTGCTAGTACGTTGTGCAACGTCGTTTGGGTTAATACGCATATAAAAATACAACAATTTCGTAATGTTGTTATGGTACTACATTAATCCCAGTGGAAAAATTTTGATAATATGATGCTGGGCCATTATCTTCCCGACAGACAGCTGTTGGGAAGTTGTCGGGAGATGAAAGCCTGTGATCATTTGTCTCTCCTGTCGGCGAAACTTGGTGGTCCCGATACATTTGCGACAGTTATAAAACTTCTCTTTCAAGTGCCGATCGTGCAGGCGGAAACGTGGAAAGTGATGAACAAGGGAAACTTCTCTCGCCACCAATTATATCAAAGCTCGCCTCTCGCTTCTCCCATCAGCATTCCCTAAACACGGATGAACTTTCCAATGCATCACCACTGAGATGACGTCAATTTCGCATGCAGACTTGGATCATTTTCTCTTCACTTTCTCTACCATTCATTGTGACTGTTTGTGTGCAATCTTCTTCCGTCCAATTTTGCTCAATTCACCGAAGTCCATAATTTTGTGAATAAGCTATGGGTAAGTCATTGACTGCATATGTGTCACATAACTAAATTTTCCAATAAATGTAAAATGTAGGCCTATTGTACTTTCTGTAGTTGATTGTCATCTTATTAAAAAGTTTACATGTCTACATATTGCCCATAATCAACGATAACATTGATTATGGAAATAGAATGGAGGATACTGATAGACGACTAACATATTTTATGAAAAGAATATTTTACATGCTGGTTACGGCTGATGAATCAAGGAGTAGAAAATCTTGTTCTTGATATAATAAGTCATATAATTATGAAGTTGTGGAAGGACCAAATGACCTAAGTACATCCACGGAGTTTTATCCATTGACAATGACATTAATATATTCGGCGAAAATACCGTTTATTCTTTGTAGATTCCTACATGGCAAATGAATAGAAATAGTTGGTATCACATCATAGATTATTTGCACTTAAGTATTTAATACCAACAAAAAAATGAGCCACTAACTATACTTCGTATTAGTTATCTTGCAAAATTTACGGTACCGGTACCGGTACCAACGAACAAGTGTTCTTCGATGTTTGTGTGCAAGAAATAAATATCAGTAAATGAGTATATTTGCAATTCATGTAGTATATTTGCAACAATGTTTAAATCATGTCTGATTTTTCTTGTAGAGGTGTAAAATCCGTTATTCATTCTGTCCAGTCTTCTCTGTGGTCTCCTGCTCTGTGGTTCCCTGCTGCAAATCTATCGAATTATCTGGTACTGAAAGGTATGTAAGTCATCACTTCATTATTTGCAAGATTCTAAATGCAATATTTGAGATGTGGGAAATGTAGAAGTTTACAGATCTGCTATAAGTAAAATGTGAACTTTCGGAGAGAGTCAGCAGCTCACTGTGTGCTGAGATTTCCGAAAATTCAGCAGTTCTCACAATGATTAATCGCAAGCGAAATGTTATCGTATCTCATATGCTGTATCAGGTTTTGGTGTAAAAATGCATGCACTGTAATTTTGTAGCTTATACTTAATTTTCTACTGATGAAGATCGAAATAGACAACAACAGATTAAAACTATAAAATAATAAAGACAGCTTCATCTCATCATTACAAAAATATTTGGTAAAATTGAGAATTCAATTCAAAAATTGATATATATTAAATATCTTAGTTTTTTTAAATTTGGAATATACTGTTGCTCCGAAGTCCGAACTGGCTCAAAACACTGTGAACGACGCAAAATATTAAAATATGTCAATAAATGTTCCTAATCAATGCAGTTTAAAGGAATAATCGTGCCTACACTTGAAGAAAGGTACACGCAAACCGAACTTTCCACTGTTTTTCTTCAAACATAAAGGGCTCAGTTTTTTATCACCGTTCTTAATTTTAGCAGATATTTTCAAAGCGATAAGATAAAGCTGCCTTTCTTAAGGCACGGGGCTAGTTCCTAGCTATGGACTAGTTCTGAGTTTTGGCTAGTTTAAATTAAATGGTTACCCACTTTGCAATTTAGAAAATGCAGAAATTTGTGCAATAATATAATGGAAAACTAATGATAATAGAGATAATGATATAATTATGATAGTAAGAAATACTTGCATTGTAATTACATATTCAATGTTTATCGAGGAATCACTCATCTAGGATCATCCATCTGTTATAAACACATACGTTCTAAACATACTCATTAAACAATAATTCAAGTAAATATTCCGCTGATGATTTTAAATATTGTACAAGATTCATAAAAGGAAATAATCACTGTACGAAATAGCTTGTAAAATAAATGTGCGATGTAATTACTAAAAAATATTTTGTTTTTGCATCATTTTATATTATTTGAAATCAAATGTCTTTTTTCTTCACGTTTTATTCTTTTATCAATGTCCAAATAATTACTGAAAAATAATCTGCAATTGAATTATAATACAAATGTGGAATTTTGTTCCGCAGCACTTCTAATTCTATCGTTCAATCGAGTGAAAAGCGTATTAAGATTGTTTAATGAAGATTTAAGAAACAATGTACAATCTTACGTAAGATAGCCTTTGATATTTATGACTTAGCATCATATCTTGATACTGTAGACACGCTTTGCTCAATTACATGCTGTATTTCATACAACAGCCCGGTCTAAATAATAATTTTTACTATAAATAGATGTAATATTTTGCAGATAAGATAGGATTTTAGTATATTCAATTTTGTCTCAAAAAATGATTAGTGAGTGCATAAGTACATGCATTTCAACAAGCTGAATAAATGATACAAATTTTACATCAAGTTACTTCTTTGTTGTAATTTTTGATAAAAATAAGAGGACAAACTTAATATTTCGACCATGAAGTGGCCATCGTCAGAAATCTATTTACTCCAATTCCTGCATTAGATTCAAATTACAAAAACACACAAACGATAGTAGGCTATATAACGCATAAAATCCTAAATGAACAAATACCACGGTAAAGAAAATCAGTCAGAAATCTTAAGACTCCATAAACAAGGCAAATAGTAATTGCTCTCTAGATTAGAAAATCAGACCTTCTTCTCTATTTCTTTAGTATTGTATATAGCCTACCATCGTTTGTATGTTTCTGTAATTTGAATCTGATGTAGGAATAAGAGATTTAATAGATTTCTGACGATGGCCACTTCAGATGGTCGAAATATTAAGTTTGTCCTCCTATTTTTATCAAAAATTTTACAATGGTGAAAAATAATGCAAGTAAAACATCGCAATTGTCTTCCATGTCATGCTACTCCCATGCTTTCCTTTCGTAAGAACATGAACATGCTTCCACCCCAACTTGGCGATTTTTTATTCTTGTATGTATGTAGAAACATCAACATTTATTAGACAAACATTATTGATCTTAGAAGTTTGAAAATTAATTTATTACTTTCTTACGATTATGATAATATGGAGGCATGATATTTCCAATTGCATTTGGCTTTCTCAGGAATCAAAGGAAATTTTGTACTACCGGTACCCAATATTTCGGCATTCATAATCAAGGGTGAGAGGATATATGCACGGTGTATGTCAATTTGTGTACAAAATGAGAATAAGTAGGCCTACAGGCTGTCTGTAGGTTATATAAACTGACATCTGCGTTGAATTAGCCTGTCCGTGTATTCATTGTTACCCTTGATGAAGAATACCGAATGGGTAGGCCTAATCACTAATACTCATGTAGGCCCACATGTAGGCAACATGTAACTTAGGAATAACTCTAAAGAACATACTTAATAATTTAAAAAGCTCACATACTTCATGATTTCAGAGAAAAACTTCTTTATTCAGATGATAGGTTCAATTTCTCGAATCTAGAAGTCACCATGTTCGATCTCAAATCATGCAATCAACCACTATCTCAGGACAAAGTTGAGACTCTTACCATATAATGTAGGCTTAATTGTATTGGATTTTGTTGAAAATAAGATCTATCAGTAAATTGCGAAGTTGGTAATGCTAACCCAATAAATGTGCTTGAAAATGTTTCTAATTTGCTAGAATCAATTTTAGCTTCCTGAAGCCGAAATATTTTTTTTAATACATCGTACTGTCATTTTCATTTTTTGTCTTCCAGAATCCCTACACCGTCAATAAGTCGCTGAGAACGTCGAGAAAGCAGAAGTGAAGGATCCCATTTACTTTACGCGAATGACCTGAACTGTGGAAGAAAGAACAGGAGGCGCCTGTGGTAATTCCTCTGCTGTATGAAGCATACTATAATAAATATTGAAGTGAAGTACTGTTGTTCTCGTTGTTCCGCTCTTGTTTCATGGGTGATAAGAAAGTGAGGAAGAGGTGGAAGGAGGAGAAGTAAGAGGTTCCATAGTGATATCAAACTTATGATATTCTTTTTGCTATAATACAGAAAGGGCATGACGAATTAACTAGCAGTAACAAAATTTTGATCGGTGTCGGGTGAGCGTTGGCGTGTATTGGGCGCGTATTGGGTGAGTGTTGGCAACTCATGTTGGGCCGATACAAATGCGCTGGGCCACTTTGCTTATCGGGCCAACATCAGATGGATGATATTGGGCCGACAGAATTTTTTCCACTGGGTTGCGACAGTATAATCTGGTAATGTATATCGTGCACAATGTTGTTTCAGAACAACATTATAAAAATCTATGTTCCTCTGCATTTCTCTGAATTTTGCTCCAGTATATGATTTTATGGACCAATTAAAGCTACCTAAGTGACAAAAAAAATTTTTTTCAGTTTTATTTAAAAATAGTGAAAGAAAGGGTTAAGGTAACAATATTGTTTCTGTTAATTCGCTGTGAAAGTCGGAATGCTTATCAAGCCAGAAGTGAACAAACTGAACTGCAACCTGTTTCATTTTTCAACCTGTCGGATTTTAGTGATGACTCTAGTGATCTTGTTGAACTATTAATTTGTCAACATTGTGATGGATATGTTTACGACTACTCCACAGTGAAAGAACACTTGTTTTGTTGGACTATGCTAATAGCTTAGGGATGAGAATCGTCCATAGATCCGCGGATTTCCACGTGGCTCCTTGAGGTCGAGAGGTCACAACATAACTTCGATAAATTTCCAAATGCGTTTCCCAGTAACGAGTTTTCCGTGTGACACCCCCCCCCCCCAATGGTCGTATTCTTCCCTGGGCTATTCGACATCGTTTTGTTGTTTCGTTGTTGGTTATCACAAATTTTTGTAAGTACGAATTAATTACTAAAATGGCGTTTTTTATCTTGAAACATGTACTGGGTATAGTAGCAGTGGCGTTGCCAGGAAATATTTTGTGGGTGCCATGCAGTGCATAACGATATCCGTATTTACAAGGGAATTAGGATGTCCCCCTAATTCCTTCATCAGTACTTTTGTAGAATAATTGGATTTTTGATTCGAAGAAGTCTTCTTTTTTTACAAGAACACCCATAGCATGAATTCAAGTAGAATGAGTTCAATAAGGATCGAGTTCAGGTCGGATGATAACCATATTTCAAGTTTAATTCGGCCTTAATTGATTAGGATTTGTGTTATTCTTTCTCATAAAGGCGCATTAGTCTACTCAACCTGTGATACAATAACCCAGCAAGGTACTGTCCATAGTGAGAGGCCAAGTTGTCTGAAGGAGTCTGTCGACCCCATAATACGGAACCCCAAATAATTTTCGCCACTTCGAGGGAACAATTATCAGTTATCCATTTGACGTTTTTTCTTTTTCTGATAATCGCATCCCTTGTTTAGGATTCACGAGTAACTTTCATGTTGTACGAGACTTTACGCACGTCTTTTACGCGCAATATTTACAGTTTACGGAGCCACGCACGTAGCCGTCTGATGCGATATATCCATTTAAAGGAGATTTCCGTAATTTCCATAATGTAAGAATATCCGCAATTTTTTCAGCCCCGATAAGCCGCCTGAAACTGCATTGTGTCAGGTTATCAACATTAATCCATTTCAATAACCGAAAAGCGCTTGATATTAACCTCCTGATTACTGTGTATTAATGACGACCTCACTGCAGAGCAAGTTATTAGCAAAGTTAGCAGAAGTAGCGAAATTTCGATGTAGCAAAACTACATTGCGAGATAACCTAACAAAGTTTAAGCGTACTCAACACTATACCCACACATTATATCAAGCACCATAAGAATACCGTACCATTATGCCGGTTCGATGTCAAGATACATTAAATGTTATTACACACCAGAAATTTTGAACAGCTCAATACGGTGCTTCTGCAATGATATGATGTTCAAAAGCTTCAGACGTTGAAAAATTACAAAATTTGTATTTATGATTCTCTTATTATTTACAGCCTATCCAATGCCTGGGAGTAAGTGCAATTACAGTGAGTCGTGGGAGATTGATCCTAGGTTTAAAGATTGGATTGCTAAAGGCCAATCAAAAAGTGACGCAAAATGTAGACTATGTAGAAAATATATCAGTATCGCGAACATGGGTGAGACAGCATTGACATCGCACTCCTCTGGAAAGAAACATATAGACAGTTGGAATATTTCAAGAAACTCGAGAATATCTTCATTTTTTTCTTCTAAACCCATCGATACATCAACTTCAAACTCAACGCCGCAATCATCGAGTCGTTCCGAAACACAAGCAGATACCATCGACAACTCAACGCCGCAATCATCGAGTCGCTCCGAACCACCAGCAGATACCATCGACAACTCAACGTCGCAATCATCGAATCGCTCCGAATCACCAGATACGTCAAATTCGCTCTCAAATGTTAGAAGAGCAGAAACTTTGTGGGCTCTACATACCGTAAACCAGAACAGTTCATTTAACAGCAATAGTAATATCAGCAACGTCCTACAGAAAATGTTTCCTGACTCTCAGGTTGCAGAAAACTTTACGTGTGGCAAGGATAAAAGCCGGTACATCGTGGATTTCGGCATTAGTCCACATATAAAGAAAAATTTGGAAAAAGAGATCAAAGAATCATCGAACTATGTCTTGATGTTTGATGAAAGCTTTAACAAACATAGAAAGCTTATTCAAATGGATATCCATGTCCGCTTTTGGAAAAATGATCAGGTAGCATCGCTATACTATGATCAGGGATATCTATGATTAATATCTATGGTATTCTAGGGATTGGAAACTATCGATCTTTGGACGTTTAGCGGAGGCCAGATTTGAAATAATTTTTCATAGACTTTGGCAGTCAAATCGAAAACATCTCAGGAAATTTGCTGTTTCGTATACTCCGGTCAAGTTCATATTTTGTCAAAAAGACAAATGGTGCGCAAATGCAGCGTTTTGCATTGTGAATCAAATAAACATGCCAGACACAAGAAATCTGTAAAGGTATCAATTTATCGATTTCCCTTGAAGGATGAAGAACAACTTAAAGCGTGGATAAAGGCGCTGAAAAATAGAATTAAAAGTGAAGTAATAGCAAGGAACATTGGAGTCTGCTCATTGCATTGGCCTAAAAATGCACCCAAAAAGAAATGTTGTGGTGGAAAATCTGTCCCAGTAACGCCTCCTTCAGTATTTGAGGAAAGCAACTCTATCGAGAATTTGAACGAACGCAAGCGTGGACGACTTTCAGGCACACGAGGATTATTGGCTGAACAGCGAAATTTTGCTCCAGATGAATTGGAAGATTTTAATGCGCATGATAAATTATCAAATTTCCAGACCTTTAAAAGGATATTCAAAGCAAGAAGTTCCCAATCGATATCATTATCAAGGGAGATTACGTACTCTTGTTATCCATCAGTAGCGAGCTTGAAACAGACTTCATCATAAAGATCTCTTGCGACTTCTCAATCACTGCAAAACGCATGTTTGAAAATGTCAGGCTACCAACACAGCTACTCGGATTTCAGAAAAAGATCGAACGATGGTCACAGTTAGAAAACATTATCTGTTTCGTGAAGAATTTTGAAACGAATGTCATTGATCAAACAATATCTTTGAGAGAAAAATGCAACTTTGAAGAGAACTCCTTAATTCAAGTAGTACTGGATATGCTCGAACTACTACGTTATGAAGTAAATGGCCGAAGATATAATTCATCAATCATGCTGATGGCACTGAATTTATTTCTAATAAACTGGACTTGTTACAAAATGCTGAGATCTTATCTTCCACTTCCGACTCCCAAGACTTTGACAAAAAATATTGGTTCTTTCAGCGATATTGGTTCCGAGGCTGAAGCGGCTGAAATATGCAAAACAATTTTTTCTTTTGGCATGAACAATGTTAGCAAATTGTGTGGAGTTATATTTGATGAAGTGCGCATTTTACCTTCAGTGCGACTGAGAGGTGGACATATTTTAGGAAACGCTTGTGATAATTCAAAACGAATGGCTCGCAGTGTCCTCGCAATCATGATAAAGCCTCTGTTTACAAAAATCAAAGCCTGTTATTCGCCTTGTACCGGTATTCTCACTCAATGCTCAGTTTTGAGGGATCTTGTTATTACAGCTTTGCGAATTATTTATTCTGTCGGTGGCACGTCCTTGTACTTGATGTCAGATAATCATGCAACGAATCGGACATTTTATAAATTGCTCAGAAGTGATGGTTCGTTATCATTTTGTATTTCTCATCCTGTGGAATCGAACAGATCGTTGTACCTCTTGTTTGATCCCGTACACTTATTGAAATCTATCAGAAACAACTGTATTACTTCCAAATCGCAAACTATAGAATTCCAGTCCCCTGATTCATCAAAGAGAGTTTTGGCACGATGGTCCGATCTCATCGAATTATATGAAAAAGAAAAACAATCTTCTCTTCGCCGAACGAAACTAACATCAAATGCACTGAATCCCAATGCTTTTGAAAAACAAAAAGTTCATTTAGTTTTGAAAGTGTTTGATGATAAAACAATTGCAGCCTTAAGTCAGGACGGCAAGGAAGAAACAGCATGCTTTATTTACCACATCCTCAATATGTGGAAGCAATTAAATAATCGAAGTGTCAGTGCACATCTACATCTGAATGACAATATTCGTGCTCCTGTGTCACATGTTTCTCAGTTGGAATACTTGTCTAAAATGAGTGAATCATTCAAGCGAATTACTCCGAGTCGTGGAGCAAGGAGAATGCAAACGTTGACCGTCGAAACTATGGAGGCTCTCACACAAACTTTAGATGGACTTACATCCATGTCAAGGCATCTTTTGGAGGTGCATAAAGTGAAATATCTGCTTCTTGGCCAGTTTCAGAGTGACTTGTCTTGAAGGCGAGTTTGGATATTACAGAGAAACGTTTGGTGGACTATATTACATCGCCTTTGAGCAAGTTCTGATTGCTGCAAATTCCGCCGTGTGAAGATGTTGTATGAACTGGATTGCTTAGAGAACGGAAAGTATTCTCCAGCATCGAATACATGCTTTGAATGCAGCAACGTTGATCTCTCTGATGAAGAATGGAAAGCAATTGACCAAGCTCAAAGTAAAGTCTGCAAACTACCTCAAGTTGTCCGCTCGACATTATTTTATGTTGCAGGATACATTGCTAAAAAGGAAAGCGTACCGATTGATCCCAACCAAAGCATGCGTGATAATGTTGATCCTGATGACATCGTCTTTCTGAATGGTTTGAATCGAGGTCTTCTTACATTACCATCAAAAGAGTTATTTTACTACTGTTTGCTCTCATACAGCTTCTTTTCAACATCCAACAAACATCTTTGTCTGAAGCGTTTGGTGTATTGTCTCACCATTTTACATGACACATATTTTAATTTTGAAAAAAGATGTAATCGTTCACAGATTAGCCACAACAATATTGTCAGGTTTTATTCGCAAAGAAAATGATCAGAAACACGAAGCGGATATCAGGAAGCAAAACAAGCTATCCAAATAAGCATTGAAATAAAGCAAGTGTGCTACATTATACATGTAGATTGTTGTTTATTTAATCTTTTCACCATTATAACATATAAGGAAGGTACTGGGGAATTTGATGAATGCACAATTCACGCATCATTGCATAACACAATCATTGCATTTTTGAGCAAACTTCATAACAAAATATATAACTTATTAGTTATAGTCGGAATAACATATTATGATAAATGTAGAAAATAATAATTAATGCAGAAATATTTAAAAATGATTTTATGCATTGATAATTGTATCTAGCGATTGAAATATTTTGTGAAAATCTGGCCTCCGCTAATCGTCCACAGATCCAGAGTTTCCAATCCCTAGAATACCATAGATATTAATCATAGATATCCCTGCTATGATTCAGTGTTTTTAGGTCATACACGTATGACAGACATTGTTTCGAGGTTGGAGCCAATAATAAAACTTTTGGGCATGATGAAGCTTTTGCAAATTTCTATTGACGGTTCAAATGTAAACTGGGCAGTTTACGACGAGCTGAATAGAATTGTCAATTCTGTACACTCAGGAAGGAAGCTGCTGGATGTTGGTTCATGTGGACTTCATGTTACACACAATGCATTCCGAAGAGGGTGTCTGGCATCTGGATGGAACTTAGAATCAATTCTCACCACTCTATACGATTTGTTCAAGGAAAGTCCAGCTCGACGAGAAGACTACCTGACAATTTCACCGAATGGGGTTTGGCCAAAAAAGTTCTGCTGTGTTCGTTGGCTCGAAAATATTAATGTTGCAGAACAAGCACTCGAATGCTTGCCATACATGTCAGCGTATGTAAATGCAGCAACGACGAAAAGGTATCTTTACCAAAAAACGAAGACATTCGAAACCGTCAAATCAGCTGTCGGAGATAACCTTCTTGATGCCAAGCTGAATGTGTTTATTTCAGTTGCAAAAGAAATTGAGCCCTTCCTTCAATCATTCCAGAAAGATTCTCCATTGCTGCCTATAATGATAAATGAACTTACTATGCTCATATGTGGTCTTTGCAAACGTTTCATCAAGGAAGAGGTTATGTCAAAGTGTATTTCGGTCGTTGATTTGATCAAATTAGACGTCGGGGATGGGACAAACCACAAGGAGTCAAATCAAGTTGAAATTGGTTTCCTGGCCAACGAAAGACTCAGGAAAGTGAAGTCAATCAAGAAAGTTTCAGATCTTCAGATATTTTCTTTCCGAAATGAATGTAAGCTTTTTTTCATGAAAATTGTGCAAAAGCTACTTGAGAAAGTCCTTTGGTACACGAACTTGCAAGGAATGTTGCTATTCTCGATCCGAATCTTTTGATTTCAAGCAGCGAGCCAGTGGTCAACCAACACGTTTCAGATATTCTTTCCACTATGCGTAAATGTGGGGGTATTGATCCTAGGAAGGCTGATTTCATCACTCGAGAAATTATCTCATCCCGAATTTCACTGATCTCAAATTCGACGAGATTTAATCCGGAAAGCGACCGCCTGGATGCCTTCTAACACATGTTCATGGGACAAAAGAAACAGTTCCAAAACGCTTGGAAATTGGTGAAGCAGCTGTTGTGCCTGTCACATGGACAGGCAACTGTGGAATGTGGGTTTTCAATTAATGAAAAGGTCAATTTGATCTTTGTTAGTAATTTTGAAGTGTGATGTTGAATTGGTTTGCCGATTCTTGTTGCTACTTGTTTATGTTACTGTTAATGTTCTATATTGAAGTTGTATTTTGCAAACACCCCCATTGTTGATTTTTCCTCTTGATTCATTGTTATGGGAGGTATTTTTTTGTTTGGATGTAATTTGAAATGTAAATGATTTGTATAGAATTAAAAGTAGTTATCAATTAGTTATCAAATTAGTAACAATATCATAGTGTAGTATACCATATTAGTAAAGATTACAACCTTGCACATCAATAGCTATATATCCACCAGCTATTTCGATTGACGATTACCTTCCAGATCGTAACAGAAAATCAGCTGGAGCTCTCTCTGACATCTCGGAGGTTGATTAGGAACCACATTGATCGCGTTGGCGGCATACTTGATGTAGAACTGTCAAACGACCTGATGCAGTCAGTGAAGGTATCTAAAAGTAGGCATCGATTACATCTTGAGATGCAGTCCAAAGAAAAAGCGGAAACGGAAAAAGAGCGGAAGCGCCGTTTAAAATTGGAAGAAATCGAAACAATTTCAAGCAAGAAACAGAAAATTGAAATTGATATCACTTCATTGCTTGAGGTAAGAACAAAATAGATTTTCACTCAGATAGAAAGTGGGAATTATTCAATGGGCAATTCCACGCAGTCACGAACGAACTTTGCAGGATTTATTGTTGCATTTCTGATTGTCATTCCTAACCTATTAAACCGGTGATAATCATACTTTATTTGAATTGGCTGTAATATTCACTGTTTATGAAACACTAGCCAAACCGATGAAAAAATGTGTATTTGATGGTTTAAAATACAATAGTTTGAGTGGTCACGAACGAACACAGAACGACGCGACTTTTTCGAAAAAAATGTAAACGTTAATAACCTCCGAAGCTCTGGATTCTTCATCACGAAATTTGCTCTGATTGAATAGACTAGTATGCTATTTGATCAACTTAAATGCTGAAAAGAAATCTAGAAACGTTTGATTACCAGCAGTTCATAAGTTTCGAGAAGTGCGGTCACGAACGAACATTTTGTCCAACTTCATCAGAAAACATATTCGAAAAAGAAATCAGTCACAAACGCGCTCCATGCATTCCTTTGTATAAAGATAAAGTTAATAAATCATTTCGGAACATTTGCTTCGTGTCGGGCATCGAATATCTATTGGCATTCGTCGTTTTTTTTGGCATACAAGTTCATTCACGAAAGTTATAGTCATACTGGCACAAATTTACAAAGAAACGACTCATGGCTAGGTACAATTTTGACGCACTTCAATGTCCTAGTTGCTTGTAAGTTATTCTCAAAGTTTCCAAGAGAGTGAAGTTTCTTGACTCACGAGTAATTCTATTTTTAGCAGTCCAGGGATTCCCATGATATTTCAAGACTGATTTAATCGATATGGAGACAGATGTACGTCTTAGGTGGAGAAACACACATCAACCATACTGTAAAGCTTTTTTAGTAGCCTTGGGCTTCCCATGACATGACTGATTAACGGAATGGGAGCAAATGTATGTATTGGGTAAAGGAAATAGGCTACTTTAAGTATCCAGGATTTTCCCATGAACATGGGTATAAGTTGCGCTATTTTTAGTAGTCGTGGGCGTCCCATGAATATTTTTGACTGTGACATATAAAACAATGGAAGATATATTTCAATGTGATTCATGACCGAAAAATGGGCAAGACTCGAGCTGAAATCGCGAAGAAGTATTGTTCCACAAATTCATCATATCTTTCCCGAGAAGTTGACCGGATGAGAGTGAGACGTTCAAATATGACCCAAGAAGAACTCGAACGTGATCGTGAGAAGGCTAAAGTAAGGATGAAAAATCTCCGAGGGAAGAGGAAGTTGAATGATTCCAACACGGTTTTCAAAACAAAAGCGGCCGAATCGAAGGCAAAACAGCGAGTGATCAATGCAATGCCACGTTCCCCATGTCACAGGAAGGTCATAGCACAAGCAATTGCTGAAGAATACCAAGTCTCCAGCAGCTCGTCATTCATTAAAGGGAAGGCTTCTTTATCAGAAAGCCACAAAGACACCATTGCTGATTTCTACGATCAAGATGAAATATCTCTTGTCTGTCCATGAACCAAAGACTATGTTACTGTGCGTGAAAAAAGCGAGAAGATGAAGGTTCAAAAGCGTTCGTTGATCTACACAGTTGGAGAGTGTTATCGAATGTTCGTAGAAAAACACGACAAATTAGTTGGCAAATCTCTCTTCTATAATGCCCGTCCCAAACACGTCATCCCTATTGGCAAAACTCCACACAACGTTTGCTGCTGTGTGCTTCATGAAAACTTTATGTGCTTGCTAAATGCAGCCTCATCTGCGGGATTGACGACATTACCGTGTTATCATTCTAATTGGATTGTTGACAATCCACTGTGTCCTGATGCTAAGCCAGATTGCCTGAAGAACACATGCGACGAGTGTGTCAATGGTCAACGAATATCGGAGAACGCGATCGACCAGGATGTGGATTTGACTGTTACAGTCAAGAGATGGCAGAAAGGCTTCTCTGGCGAGACTATTGCTTGCCACGATACGATTATGTCAGCAATGGAAGTGAGTGAGGCATTCCAAGCTTTACTGCCACAGTTCCAGCTGCATCATCTACTGAAAAGAAATCAACAAGCCATGTAGGCTTACCGCAAGGACAAAGAGTTGGCATCCTCAGAACGCGTACTGGTTCACTTTGACTTCAGTGAAAATGCAACATGTCCCTTCCAGGATGAGGTTCAGAGCGCCCACTGGTATCAGAAACAGTTGTCTTTGTTTGTTGTCTGCGTATTCAAGTTCAATGACTGCCCTAGCTGCCGTGTGATGGTCAGTGACGATCTGGATCACTCAAAACGATCAGTGTCTCATTATCTGCAGACAATCATTGAATCAACTGTCACATCGGAAGTGCAAGAACTGATCTTCTGGAGTGACGAACCTGCATCCCAATTCAAGAACCGGCACACTGCCATGCTGCTGAATCATTTTGCGAGGAAGTATGGTCTGCAGATTAGCTTGAACTTCTTTGCGACGGCTCATGGTAAAGGGTGTGTTGACGGAGTCGGAGGTTCTGCAAAACGGATGGTTTGGGACTGTGTTCGATCGAGACGTTACCAGGTGCAGAGTGCTCAACAGTTCGTTACCTGCCTCAACGAGTGCAACAGTAAAATTGTAGGCACGGTCGTGTCGTCCGGTGACATTGATTGTACTTATCACCAGTTACAGAATATTATTGAGAACGCGCCAAAGATGACCGGTGTTCAGACGGATCATCAGTGGATAGCCAAAGACAATCAGCAACTATTTCGACGGCCATTCTCAATCGTCTACGCAGATTGTGATCCTCCATCCATTATCAACGAGTTTCGTGTCGGTGATATGGTCATCGCTAGTGTCAGCACAAGTCGTGGCACCACCAAGAACTTCATCGGAATCATCCAATCTCTAGCTGATAATGATTATGAGGTGCAGTTTCTCAAGGAATGTTCGCAATCAATCTACATGATTTCTGATACAAGTGATGTTGCATGGGTACAGAAATCTGACATTCGACCAGTGGAAGTAGATTACACAATAGACAGTCGTGATCGGTATATTTTTTCATCTCCTCCGAAGTGACCATGAAACATTTTATATTTTCCTGTTGCATATAGGCCTATTCAATATTTTTTAAGCTCTCCTGAATTGATATATTGTCCTCTTTGTTACCTGAAAGGTGTTTTCATAGTTTTTTCCTAGTTCAAGTTTGCGGGATGGGATAATTGTGAAGTTGTGGTCATGTCGCGAACGAAAATAATACCACAGTCACGAACGAACACTCATCTCTTTTCTTCCGACAGTCGTAAATATTAACCCCTCATAATCAAATTTCAGTCGAAGGTCACGGTAGCCTAGGGCATCATTTACATATGCATGAATTTGTGCTAGATAAAATTGATTTAGTAGAAGATAGAAAAATAGTAGATATCTGGTCACGAACGAACATTTATACTAAGATTCAAACTCGTGTCAAAAAATCGGAAGAAATTATGTCCTTGACAAAAAGTATTGTTTGAGCTTCGACAAAGGAGTATCAATAATAATATAACGCAGTATACACTACTTGGAATTCCATTTCTAACACTGCCTACATTGTTTCAAAAATTCAAAGGGATTGTATTTTTAATATCTTAAAAATAGCAAGATATTCCAAAATTGAATTTATTAGTAGAAGAAGTGTGTCTAAGCGATAAATTTTGTGATTCCTAATGACTTCGGATATCCTTTCAAGAAAACACAAGTCACTGAGAGAAAATAATGCGTTTTAAAATTTGCCCTCCGTGTCGCTTTTACCGTGGAATTGTCTGATAAAGCAGAAAGTTGAATCAGGATATACACAAATCTTATTAAATGGGATTTGTCGTTTAACATGAATTAGCAGAAGGAATCTATGAGTCCTAAGAGGATCGTATAATCTAAAGTGTACCACATATAGAGCTTTTTAGTACCTTATCACATTATGTCCTTAGCACATTTATGTAAACATAAAATTGATCGCGCAATCTGTTGCATACATAACAACGATTTCCTTTCAGTCATCCGATGAATATGCAAATCAGGCGGAGAAGATGGCGGATCTAACATTACTCTCCAAATCAAACGCAATGAGAAAACGCGCCAACGAGAAGCGGAAGGAAGTAACCGAGATTGAAAAACAAATAGACAAATTGAAAAAGGACGCAAAATAGATTCGGAAATATACTCAGGAAACAAATGACTTTTTGACTTTTGTTAGCATGTAATTTAACTAGGTTGAACTATTTTGGGATAGCTTCATAATAACCCATTCATTTGACAATTGATTTGATGTAAATGTTATTTGAAAATCTTTTAAAACACAACGCCCCAATTTTTAATGTTTATTTTAAGAAAATAGGCCTCCTGGAAAATCGTTCAGTAACCTCCTGGAATTTGATTTCTTGAAAACCGCGGCAACCTTGTCAAAGGCACCATGATCACAGCAAGGAAGAAAAATGGTACGCTAATAAGACGCAATTCGTCTTACTTCAAAAAACTGCATCCAAATACGACAGTACCCGTTGCAGCGGAAGAGGAATCGGATGCTGAGGAATCTCCGACAACGAGTGGAGTACGAAGATCAACAAGAGACAGAAAAATTCCAAACTCGCTCAAAGGAATGATACGACATGGAGAACTATCCAGAGATTCGCAAAGTGTGAATATTCTTAGTGATTCGTGTGATTATTCTCATCCAGTGTAATTCTCATCCCACATCATAATTGGTGTCATCTCTTACAATCTATCAGTGCCCTTCCTTAGTTTTTAGTGCTTCAAATCAAGTGTTCTTTTTCTTTTACGTGACATAATGATCAATCTTTATATGCATGTCCCTGTATTCGTCAAGAATGAATTTTCTTAATCAGCTTACATATTTCATGCCTTAGTGCAAACTGTGCATGCTCTTAAGTATTTTATCACGATTGTATCTAATCAAAGCCATTTTAATTTTGTAGAATCTTAATAGCTTTCAACGTAAGGAGGAATGTACTGTCTTGAACATTTGCTCTCCTCATGTTTCGTTGTATTAAGATAGTTACTCATATTACTCGATAGTAGTTATTGTGACTTTAGTATGCATCATGTGATTGTAAGACAAGTAGGTCAAGCTTCCCGGCGATAATATCATAAGGTCACGCCAGGCGCAATTGTAAAAACACACCACTGCGCTCTCCGATCAGACAAGTGAATAAATTCTGTCTCAACACCAGATGCCTTTTTGTCTTCATATTACACATTAGCGGTGACTTAAGACATTACACAGGCAGCCTGATGTCGTTGAAGTTAGCACCAACTTCAACACCAACTTTTTGAATAGAGTTTGTACAGAACAGAAACCCACATGTTTAGGTACTTTTAATGACGCAAAGTTTGTACAGACAAACATTTTTCCAAAATTCGAACTCCTTCACCTTCAAAATTCAAATTTAAATTCGAAAAATTGGTGCAGGTATTAGTGCTACTTAGTTAGCGAGTTTGTACAGCATTCCGATCGAAAAATTTAGACACAAGCACAAAAAACTGAGTTTGTACAGCAACTTCCAGCACCATCCCTACACGAACAACCGGTAAAAACTGCCAAAAAACGACTATTTCAAAAAAAGATAAGATTTCCAGAAAAGCACTTAGTGCTACATAGAAAACGAGTTTGTACAGTGATTTAACCGGTGGAATAGTGTTCTACTAGTCGAGTCTGAGTTTGAACACACACTTCTACGACACTCCAGTACTCCTACGACCGGTAAATACCGGTTATTCTACAGAAACCACTAGAATACTGATCATTTATGAACAAATCAATTGGTGCTACATGGAAAATGAGTTTGTACAGTGCTCTAACCGGTGGAATAGTGTTCTACTAGTCGAGTCTGAGTTTGAACACACACTTCTCCGACACTCCAGCACTCCTACAATCGGTAAATACCGGTTATTCTACAGAAACCACTAGAATACTGCCCATTTATGAACAAATCAATTGGTGCTACATGGAAAATGAGTTTGTACAGTGCTCTAACCGGTGGAATAGTGTTCTACCAGTCGAGTCTGAGTTTGAACACACACTTCTCCGACACTCCAGCACTCCTACGACCGGTATTTTTGATTTGTTCATAAATGGGCAGTATTCTAGTGGTAATTGTAGAATAACCGGTATTTACCGGTCGTAGGAGTGCTGGAGTGTCGGAGAAGTGTGTGTTCAAACTCAGACTCGACTAGTAGAACACTATTCTACCGGTTAGATCACTGTACAAACTCGTTTTCTATGTAGCACCAAGTGCTTTTCTGGAAATCTTATCTTTTTGAAATAGTCGTTTTTTGGCAGTTTTTACCGGTTGTTCGTGTAGGGATGGTGCTGGAAGTTGCTGTACAAACTCAGTTTTTTGTGCTTGTGTCTAAATTTTTCGATCGGAATGCTGTACAAACTCGCTAACTAAGTAGCACTAATACCTGCACCAATTTTTCGAATTTAAATTTGAATTTTGAAGGTGAAGGAGTTCGAATTTTGGAAAAATGTTTGTCTGTACAAACTTTGCGTCATTAAAAGTACCTAAACATGTGGGTTTCTGTTCTGTACAAACACTATTCAAAAAGTTGGTGTTGAAGTTGGTGCTAACTTCAACGACATCAGGCAGCCGAGGATTTTGGTGTCTCTCACAACCTTAGTCAAATTGTTACTTGTCCTACCAGAGTGCCTGACCGAGCTGAGGATATTGGATGTCTCCTTGACCTGTTTCTCACCTCAAATCCAACTTGTTTTTCACACAATGTTACTTCTCCCCTCGGCACATTTGATCACTGTGTTATCACAGTTTCTGGCAAACAAATTTGCTCCACACCGTCTGCACCCTTCCACAGAACAGTTTATCAATCAGACTGGTGTGGCTTCCGCACTTTTCTTAGTCAAGTTCAAGCTGAGAATTTGATTCTGAGCGAGAACGTCCACAAGTCGGCGCAAGAATTGACAGATTGGCTTCAGATAGGGATGTTGGCCTACATTCCTCACCGTACATTCCAAATGAAGCCCCACTCCCAAACTTGGTTTTCACCAGAATGTGCAGCTGCAACTTGCCAGCGTGACCACTTTTTCCATAAGTACAAGCGTGACAGTGTCGCTGGCAATCTTGAATTCTACAAGACAGCACGCAGAAATTGCAAGGAAACCATATATCAAGCCAAAAGCCGTTGCGCTTTGCATGTACGGAAATCCATTGCTACCCAAAAGCTTGGCTCTAAGGACTCCTGGAGGATTTACAACAGAGTCACCAATAGGAACAAATCCTCCATCCCAGCACTTCGTCATGCAAAAGTCAGCACTTCTATGGCGACAACCTCAGCAGACAAAGCCAAGCTTCTTTACAAGGAGTTTGCGAAGAATTTGTAATGACCGTGTCCACTATCGCATGATCGTCCCTGTTTTCGAATAAATCACATCCTTTATGTGGGCTCGTAATACCTACAAGTCTATAACTTGTACAGTTTCTGAAACCGTAAGTCTATAACTTTCGGAAGTCTATAGCCGTTATAGACTTCCGCTATACTCTATCACGATTATCTAATCTCTGAGAAATGAAATGTGAATGTTTATTGAGTTAAAGTAATGAATAATCTTGTTATAATTTAAAATGCCCTGATTTCCTATTTATTTAGAAAATCAGTCTTGAACTTCTATTACCTGCAAGTCTAAACCATACAAGTAGAATTTATTTGTCAAAATGCGCCAATGAAAGATAATATCTTAGGTCCATCTATTTGAATTTTCGGAGAAAATAGAAGAGATAATTGGTGAAAAAGCTAAAAAAAAGTTTGACGACTATGAAGAAAGACAGAAGAAGTAAACAAGGCTACATTTTCAGTGAGAAAGTGATTAAGGGAATCAGTCGAAGACGGTACAAGAAAGCAAGAAAAGAACACGATCTTGTTGAAAAAGAAAATTGGAAGAATCTTTATCAACAGACTATACGTGATATGATAATTGAAGAAATGAGACTGCAAGAGTCAGAACTAGCTATTAAAATTTCAAGAAAATGCAAATAATTTCAAATGGAAAGAAATCAATAGAATGATGGGCAAAGAGAGAAGAGTAGTAACCTCATGGCAAAATCAAGCGCAGTGCGGTGCAGTGATGAGTCATCATGCTGACTCAGCCCCCCCCCCTCTGGAAGGAAGTCGCCAAGGATGTAATGGGAGGAATGGGTCCGTGAGGAGAAAACCGCCCCCCCCCCCAACGACTCAACTGACTAAATTGGTTGAAAAGACCAAAGTTGTTCAGAATCATGTGAAACAAACTTCTATCAAGGTTTCAGGTTGAAATTCGTGCAAAAAATTTTTTCGAAAATGTTTCACTGCGGTGTTCTCGACACTTAGGATTTTTTCGTGAAAAAAAAAATTTTCAAAATGTTGGAATTGAGCTCCGAGACCCATCCCATCGTGTTTGTCGTCAAAAGATGGGTCGGTGAAGTTTCGGTGAAAAAACCGACCCCCCCCCCAACGACTCAACTGACTAAATTGGTTGAAAAGACCAAAGTTGTTCAGAATCATGTGAAACAAACTTCTATCAAGGTTTCAGGTTGAAATTCGTCCAAAAAATTTTTTCGAAAATGTTTCACTGCGGTGGTCTCGACACTTAGGATTTTTTCGTGAAAAAAAAATTTTCAAAATGTTGGAATGGAGTTCCGAGACCCATCCCATCGTGTTTGTCGTCAAAAGATGGGTCGGTGAAGTTTCGGTGAAAAAACCGCCCCCCCCCCCAACGACTCAACTGACTAAATTGGTTGAAAAGACCAAAGTTGTTCAGAATCATGTGAAACAAACTTCTATCAAGGTTTCAGGTTGAAATTCGTCCAAAAAATTTTTTCGAAAATGTTTCACTGCGGTGTTCTCGACACTTAGGATTTTTTCGTGAAAAAAAAAATTTTCAAAATGTTGGAATTGAGCTCCGAGACCCATCCCATCGTGTTTGTCGTCAAAAGATGGGTCGGTGAAGTTTCGGTGAAAAAACCGACCCCCCCCCCCAACGACTCAACTGACTAAATTGGTTGAAAAGACCAAAGTTGTTCAGAATCATGTGAAACAAACTTCTATCAAAGTTTCAGGTTGAAATTCGTCCAAAAAATTTTTTCGAAAATTTTCACTACGGTGGTCTCGACACTTAGGATTTTTTCGTGAAAAAAAAATTTTCAAAATGTTGGAATTGAGCTCCGAGACCCATCCCATCGTGTTTGTCGTCAAAAGATGGGTCGGTGAAGTTTCGGTGAAAAAACCGCCCCCCCCCCCCAACGACTCAACTGACTAAATTGGTTGAAAAGACCAAAGTTGTTCAGAATCATGTGAAACAAACTTCTATCAAGGTTTCAGGTTGAAATTCGTCCAAAAAATTTTTTCGAAAATGTTTCACTACGGTGGTCTCGACACTTAGGATTTTTTCGTGAAAAAAAAAAATTTCAAAATGTTGGAATGGAGTTCCGAGACCCATCCCATCGTGTTTGTCGTCAAAAGTTGGGTCGGTGAAGTTTCGGTGAAAAAACCGCCCCCCCCCCAACGACTCAACTGACTAAATTGGTTGAAAAGACCAAAGTTGTTCAGAATCATGTGAAACAAACTTCTATCAAGGTTTCAGGTTGAAACTCGTCCAAAATATTTTTTCGAAAATGTTTCACTACGGTGTTCTCGACACTTAGGATTTTTTCGTGAAAAAAAAATTTTCAAAATGTTGGAATGGAGTTCCGAGACCCATCCCATCGTGTTTGTCGTCAAAAGTTGGGTCGGTGAAGTTTCGGTGAAAAAAACGACAGAGTTAGAATGTTTATGAAAATCGCTCTAGCGGGTGAAGCAAGCGTCGGACGGAAAAACAGAGACCAGATTTGGCATCAGCGTGCCATGTTGCACCTGAATGTCATTCATGCTATGTCTCCGAAGTGAAAGGAAGAAAGATGACAAAAGCAGTAAAGTTTACGAATGAATTTTGTTCACTACGTTTTCATCGACAAAGTCTTCGTGGTGTGATTAGGGACTACATCATCTCCTTTCATCATGAAAAGGCAGACTTAGAATTTGCTATCGCTAAAGGTTACTTCGTTTTCCAACAGCTCATGGACAGTTTGATGAATAAAGATGTGAAAGGACGATTAGTTGCAGAGATTGAATTTGAGAAAGTGACTGATGAACATGCAGGTGAACGTGTAGTGTTTCATTTTGCATCCTATTCTGCAGAGACGATACATGATCCCAAAGATTTCTATCAGCGACACATGGCAAAAATTGCATCTCGACTAGATTCATTTCATGAGCATGGGTCCAACTTGCTCTTATGTCGCATAAAACACATTCATATTCAACTCAATGTGTTAAACTAGATTCGTCTACAAGATTTGGGAAAAGCATTCATAAGTCAGACGTCCGCGTGCCTCCTTTTCCCTGCCGCAACGAAGTCAGGGTCAAATGTGGATTCGCAGGAGATTATAAAAGCAGACGTCTCCCCATTTTCTCTTCATTTCATTCTCTTGACTTGGAAAGCGTGTGTGACTTGCTGAAGCCATTCTCCCCTCTCAACTTTGTCTGATCAATCCTGTTTGCAAATTTACAAGTGAGTGTCATGACTGTCTGGCCTAAACCTTACCAGCATTTTAGAAGAGAGACGCAGGAGAGTGTGTGGCCGATGATTGTACCAGCTTATTTTGTTGAACCATTGCCGCCACCGCCTCCACCACCTAGACGCTTTACGTTTAAGTCTTTTAGGGAATTGAAACTCAATTCGGGTCCTAAGCCCAAGACATTTAATTTACTGGACGATGACGAAGACTTAGACTTTGGTGATAAGCTTTAAATCCTGTGAACGCTCCAAAAGGTCCTCTTAAGGGCCACCTCATATGTCACTTCTAAGCTAAGGATTTTCTTTTCTCTGATGATCATGAATGTACTTAGTGGTATTCTTTCGTTACAGACTGCAATGGCCATGAATCCTACTCCAACTGCTGCATCACTGAATCCTCAACATCTCGAGCTGTGGAATCCGAAAATTGAAAAGGTAATTCACGGCTATCCTACCTACAAACAACAAGTGCGCTACAACGGTGTTCGACTCTATCTTCAAACGCCGGCGGTATACTTACCAAAAGTGGATACGCAAGTAAATCGTTGCGGTCAAAACCTGAGTATCCCTATTGATAATTGGTTGCGACAGCAGCTTGACATTTTAGAAGACTTTGTGAGGCAAAAGGCTCTTATTCCTACTGAACTATTATAGTTGTGGCCAGAAAAGAAAACTTCTTATTATAAACCATTGTATCGCGGCACTCGCTGCTATATTTTACAAAGCAAGTATTGTAAAGTCACTTCAGGCGTGACAGTTGAACAATCAGTTGAAACAGAATTGTCATCGTTAGGTGCTGGCTTTTATTCATTTCATATTGAGGTACCTGCTGTTTATGTGGGACCTCATCAATCTGACGGGAATTTGATTTCTCTCAATTTGCGCATTGCTCAAATTCATCATCAACCTGAGTTAACAGGACTTGATCACATTGAGAAAGTCATTGATTCTTGTGTCAAAGAGTGTCAAGAACCTGTCACTAAACCTAAACGTCGTCGCACATGAAAGAAGGATGGTGCTACCACCAAAGAGAAATCTTAAGTATTGTAATCAGTTAGTATGTAGTGAATGTGGAAAACGCGGTCTTGCGCGTTATGTTCATATAAAACATTGTCATCATGTTGTATGAATCTTTTGTTATGTAAAGGACAGACATCCTTGTAAAGTTCCTGCTCAATGTATTATTTTCTAATGAAGTCTTTTTGATATTGTAGGTTGTCATCTTCATAGACAGTGAGGGAACACCCATGCAGGAATTGAGTGCTATTGCAATGAGAGAAAGTGATCAAACTGTTGTTAGTGTATATCATAGATTTGCCTACTGTCCTCCACACAAAGACGAATGGTCACGACGTCATGTGCATGGACTTGATCCTTCTATCTTGATTCATATTGGATTTGTAAATGAAACGTATTTGATGTGATTTCAAACGGTGGCTGTCAGGTTTTCATATTGTTAAAATATTAGGAAATGATTCTGAGCGAGAAGCAACAACACTTCAGTTGCACATTGATAATTTATATTTACCATGTTGGGTAAATCGTGTAAGACAAGACTATCATATGCATTGTGATCATAAGAAGTTTAGAGATCAAATGATTTTTGACATGGCAATATGTTTCGGTGAGAGACATCAACTTTACAGACCACCATCCCATTGTAATACTAGAAATAAAGCTACCTACATTGCAAAACTCTCTTCACGCTGGCATTGTATCCTTTGATGTTTATGAACTGTATCTATATTATTGTCAACAGCATGGGTCTATGTAAAACATGTTTTTACTCCTTGTGAATGAATGATGATCATTTTATGAAGTGTATTCTGTACTTGTAAATTTTGTCTGGTGTTGAATAAACTTACAGTGGAACATGATTGTTATTTCTGTTTTATTCATAGTGGAAGTCATTGAAGCAATGTGAAATCTATAGTTACATCGTTTATGATGGCGCATCGTACCTTAAGTAACCAGATGTGTCATTTGACACTTGATCAACAAGGATTCGATGGATTTTTACAAGATTGGAAACTTACATTTAAAATGAAGATGAATGATATGAAAGTAGTGCTCACTGAAAGCCTTCCTCTCTTCAAAAGATTGATGGAGAGTTTACAACCTCAAGATGTAAAGGGTAGACTCGTTGCTTATATAGAGTTGAAAGATTTACAAAAACCACTTCGTTTTGGATCTTATTGCACAGAATGGATTACTCTTAGTGATCAATTTTATGGTCGTCATATGGAGAAAATTATGGAGAGAATAGCAGAGACGTTGGAAGGAAATGCATACGTTGTTAAACATATCATGATTCAACTGAGTGTGTTTACATCCACGACTTTGTTTGATGCGCGACACATTGTGTAGATGCAATAAAGATTTCTTTTCATTGAGTATTTTGTAATGGTGTATAGAGCAACATGAGTCATTGCGCTTTGTGTATTACTATCGGGCTCTTTGTTAGATAAATGAATGCGTCTTTGTTCGAGAAAAGGGGCGTGTCACTCAAGTCTTTGTGAGGACTAGAACGACTTTGTAAGAGGGAAGGTTTCCATCCACGCAGTCAAAAGTTCACGTGCAATAACTCTTTGTCACATAACAAAGACAGGGAAAACGAGAAAAGGGAAACGCATGTGATTGGAGCTAGGTCTGCTTATAAAACGGACGACTGAGCGCATGGCAATCATTTCCGTCCTTGCGCTAACCATGCAGTTGCTCGAAGCCATCAACGCCTCTGCTCTCGCACTGGGTACACTGAACTCCCTTACTTTAGCATCGGGTAAAAATGCTTTCAATCAAAAGATAACTCATCATGGAGAAGCCGTGACCATAAAAACTCCAAGTCAACGGATAGATTATCTTAAGATTATGTCAACAAAGCATGGAGTGGCCGTGTGTGTGCCATTAGACTATTGGACACGGTTACAATTCAATACTCTTGAAACATTCCTGAAAGAAAATCTCACCATTCCCAAAGAAATTGTTCGACACAATGGGAAGCGGCCACAAGTTCCCATCATGGAAAGACGATACATGTATGTGCATATGGATAGACACTGTCTCATCATCCATGAAAAGGAGGGCAGCGAATTCGACTTACTCAATTGCAAACCACTCCCCATTTTGGGAAAGGATTCTACTCCTTCGAAATTAAAATTCAAACCATCTACATGGGTCCGCGCAGGGACGGAAGGTTGTTTACGTTGAATCCCTATCTTGTCTCCATCACCTTTAAAAATGATGTCCATGTTGATGATAATGATCAACTACAGTAACACTCTCCACACACTGAGAACGCACCATCGGTCTTTATGAGACCACGGCCTAACGGCCACCGTATCAAGAAAGAAAATGTACACTCACCATGCCACACATGAACATGACTCTCTCCTTCTTTCTTAGGCATACCCTTCTTCACTCAAGTTTTAATCATGTGGAAATTATCAGCATGTCTCCATGTATCATGGAAAAGTCAGTGTGTTACATTTCATGATACGAAACGTCAACTTCAGATAACTCTAAAACGCTTTCATCTACGAAGGTTGCATCGCGCTATCCTATCCCACTCTTGCCGTGTCATTAACGTAGGAGACGGCATTGTATTTATTCGCATTCAAGAGATATTTCTACATAATGATCACTGCTACATTGTAATTCCAAAACCCTCATGGGAAAAGTATAAAAAGGAAGTTCACTCCACCCTCATGTCATTTGTGAGTCATGCTCCCCATCCGCATCATCAACGCCATGCGCGAAATGAATCTCAGAAGAGACATCGATTTAGAACAGTTGCATACCCATCTTCCCGATTCAGTCTATCATCGCGGTCGTCCGCAAATGTTGGTCATTCGCATGAGCAACGGTCGAAATCTTCAAATCTTTCGCTGCGGCAAAATCCAAGTCCTAGGAAACCTTTCTCATTTCGTGATGCAGTCCATGTGTTACGAAGTCGTCAAGAAAATGCGAACACTCATGCCTCATCTCCGCCTGAGTCCCCTGACATTGAAGAATATAGTAGTGTCTGTTCAATTGAAGATGTTAGTGAATCTAGCCAACATTAAAACCAGTAATCATTGTATATTTTATGAAACTGAACTCTTTCCTGCTGCTCTGATTCGGAAGTGGCATCCTGTACATATTGCAGTGTTTCACAACGGACATTGTATCATGACTGGTTTACGTGATATCAGTAAAGTAGCTGACATTGTTAAATCTTTAATGCGTTATCTGTATGAGTCACAGTTAATAGAATCGTGTTAATCACATGATGCGTTTTGAATGAGTCATCGCAATGAACTATCGTCCACACACTTGTCGGTGAAAAGGTTACGCTGTCTGACGTGAGTCGCCATCGCTTTGTCTGATAAATAACGCCCACACATGTCGGTGAAAAGGTTGAACAAGACTAATTAGATTCGTATGACTGACGCCTTGCAACCTCATGAGTCAGAGGTATTTATAGACATGAGTCAGCAGTGGTTGATGTTTCCTAAGTCGAAGAAATTGCCATGATGTCACATTCGCTGGTGAGGATGTTAACTTACAAACTCTGACAAGGATATAACTTTATTTCTAACTTACAATCAACAACTTTATTTCTAACCCTACCCATCTTACAAAATGATTGAAACTTTTACTTCTGTCTAGAGTGAGAATCCCATCTTTATGTCAAAAGGAAAACAACACAGTATGTACATGATATGTTATTCATCAACACAACCGATTTTCATCACAGCCACATGCAGTTAATACTGATGGTAGTAGAAAACAAAGTTTTTATGGCTCACATCACCGGAGAAAACAAAGTCACTGATATGCAGGGAGAAAACAAAGTCACTCATGTGTAGGGAGAAAACAACGTCAGGAAAAACCAGTTGATATGTAAGTCATGAGATGAAGTGATCAGGAGTTGGACGCATGTTCCAAGGCACTCACTCACAACATCCCATAGAAAACGCCATGGAGTAAAAAGCAAAACATCAACCACAACAGAGAGGAAGCATTCATCATCAGACATCGCCGGACGGAGGAGGAGAAAGTTTCTGTCTCTTGGGTGGAGGTAGATGAGTGTCTGGATGACCGTACGGTAATGAGTGATTAGGACTCATCCAGCATCGCTTGTCTTCCCAAGCTGAGAGACCTCGTTTCCTAAACGTCGTTGTTCTGACTTGAGACTGAGATTTTAAAATGGTCATTTCTACTTTTTTAATTTTAAGTGAATCTAAGGCATCTTGATAGTCCATGTGTGTCATTTTTCTAACGATTGACTTCGAGATGCCTTTCGACCGTTTTATAGAAAGCTCTGAGGATTTTAGCTTCATGGAGTACATCTTGGGGCGAAGCAAGATCATCTCCTCTATCTGTTTGCCGGCACACTCATCCTTGAAGCAGCCAAGCTTCGCTTTATTTGAGGTAGAGTAAAGCGGATGGTCAGTGGGATAGTTGGAACTATCAAACTTGGGTGCTAAATATTTTAAAATGTCTTCCTGCTTGACTTGGCTCGTGGTTGTCAAAGCTAGAAAGAAGCTGTCTGTATCACCTCCTACTAATTCCACACGTTGGAGAAGTGGACATGTCTTAAAAGTGTGGTAAAATAACTTATACATTTCTAACTTGGAGTGATCCAAGACAGCTTGACCGACATAAATGGGCTTACAAAGTTCTACTTTAGATTTTAACATTTTAAAACCAGTGATGTCTTCGAAAATGACATCATGGTGGCAAAACAACGGCGAGCGACATAACTTGATACTCGTTTCCGGATCAGTTACGATGCGATAGTCCATGCGCTTTCTTACATCCTCCATGGTTTTACCAAAGAGGGCATTATTCTTAAATTTAAAGAAGTCCTTTTCGAAAGGATTCTTGGATTCAGCCCGTTTCTTGCTATTAAATTCTATATACGGTTTTAGAAAGGGCTTCTGCCTAAACTGGATAGCGCGATGGACTTTATCAAGTTGCATCCCCATACCTAGATAGAATTTGAGGATGGAATAGTGCACGATGTAATGCTACTTGTTCAATTGGGTGAGCAACAACTTCCTAGTGGCTTTATATTTTAAGTCATTTTCCGCCTCATACTGCTTATTGTGTTCTTCCATAAAGGGAGAGAACATATCTGGACTGACTATGCCAGATTCGGGTGCGAAAGGAAAATCAGCGGTCCTATTCTTAATGCAGTGTGGATAGATGAGGTCGACTTCAAATAAATAACCTATGTCGGCCTCATCTCCCAGTGTCATGATGTGTGCTGGATTGGAGAAGTGTTCAATGTCATGGGGCTCTACCCATTGGAAGTCAGACTGTGGCAAAGGCTTGGAGAGTGCACTCCCATACAAATTATTTTGGTCTATGTACATTAAATGTGTGGTCGATCCTATGTCTTGGGTGTTGTTGACAACATGTTTGTTGACAAATGTTAAGCCACCCCTAATACCACGTTCAAATAACGTGTACATTTCTGCATCTTGCAGTAAATGAATGCTCTCTTTCGTCATCTTGAAGGCTGACTGATAGGACAGACCCGGCAGACTAACAAAATGAACGGGGTCTAAGGCGTCCTGTTCTAATGTGACTTTCCTAAAAGTCTCAAACACGTCAGCCAACAGATAGACGTCTAATTTTAAGTAGGCAAGCATGTAGTCACCAAAAGTGAGACATCCAAATTCTAACCATGCTTGCTCCGCATGCCTATAATCATCCAGCGAACAGTTCTCACCAGTCAAATCATTTTTAAATTTATCGATGGATGGAAGGGATGTCTCCTTCAATGTATCCATTGAACTAAAATAACTATAAGGAAACACCCCTTTCCGTCGTATCAGACTATCACTTATGTTGGGATAGTCTTTCTTTAAATGTTGAGTGAGGGGAAGCGTTTCTAAATTATTAGCCAATGCGGCTAAGGAAGAAGACATAAAATGGAAACTGTCTAGAAACTTTATGTCATAGAAGACAGGCTTCCCCTCCTTCGTCTTATCGACTTGGACTTTAGCAGTGATGCACATAAATTTTTCCTTACTTTGTGCAATCACTTTGGATGACCAGGATTTCATTTTACCGAATCCATGGCGAATGATGATGTGAGCATCATAACATTTGAAGTTATGAAAGATGACGGGGAGCGTTCGCCGTTTGAGCCTAAGTCTCATATTGCATTTGCTGCATAAGGCAGACCTAAATTTACCACTGAGATGGCAATGGTCCCTCACTTTCTTATGTTGCTGATCATCAAAGGATGAACAGCAGCGGGGACATTCCGTGGTCCTATTAAACTTGATTTTATCGGCTTCTGTGAAGCACATGGGTTTCCTAGTTAGCTCCGTTTCATAGCGTTGATGAAAACGGGCTTTCCTATCTAAAAAGTTGAGGAAGTTTTCAACGCACTCCTCGCCTTGCCACACATGCATTTTATTTTGATTCCTATAATATGGGTGCCAAACTTCATAACAGGCAATGGCTGCTGGCTCATGACTTAGGTCTTCTTGTTCAATATAACATTCAATGTCCGCATAGATGGTACATATGGGACTGTGCTCATTTCCGTTTTCTTCATACATATAAAATTTATCTTTGGGCATGACTTCCATTTGAAGTTTACCCCGAGAGCACCACTCGTAATGCTCTTCAAAAAATGGTTTTGAACTAAAGCGCCGCGTGCAGCGATCACAGTAATAATGTTTGTTATCATAACTTTGTTGGTGGCGATACAACTTTGAAATTTTAGGAATGCCACAATAATGCCATTCTGGGTGGTTGTCGCTATACACTAGGAGAAGATTGACAACCCGGTCGAAGTTACTTTGGCGATTATTATACCTAACACCCTTCAGACCTTTTTCCCACAGATGGATGACAATCTTAATATTATTTAACTTTTCAAATTGGGCGATGCCTTTAAAGTCTAATGTATTGACATCTAACCCATCAAACCTAAGCTCATCCTCCCATTCACGATACTTGGTGACTCTTTGTCGATCCTTATCTATATCATTATAGTGAAAAATGGAGAGGACGGCATACTTGAAACACTGGGACTGACACTCTACATTGACGACAGCCTTTTTGTCAGCCAGTGCTTTGGGGAGGGTGAAACAACCGCTCCCTTGTAAATTTTCTAAAAGATTTATTTTGATGTCTACCTTCTCTATCCCATCAAAGACCAGACCGATGTCTCTTTCATTAAATTTATTTAAGTTGTTGACGAGATAGGTCGCATGTCTCTCTACCCACTCGTTTACATCACCTATGAGATCAGCAGCACAGGAGGCTATCCTAATGGTCACAGTGGACTCTACTTCTCCCGTGCTACTGTCTACCTTATTGAAACGAGCAGTGAGATAGAACATGCCCTTAAGTAAAAATCTATCTAATCTCACCAACATTTGATGAATTAAGCCTATATGATTCATCAAGAAAGGATGAATGTCCTGCACAGCTTCAGAGCTTACTAACTCATAATCGCGAACGAGCCTCTCAAGGGAAAACTTGCTCAGCCTTAGAGTGACGTTGTTGTCAGCGTAAAGCTCAGTGGAATGAGTGTGACAGAGTGTGTGCGAAGAAAGAACAAACTCTGTAGGAAAGGTCTTCTGACACGAAGAACAGGAAAAGTCGACGTGCGATGAAGAATGCTTCCTACCTGTTGTTGTGGGTGGTTGCCTCACACTGCCACAGGAACCGCCTTCGATGTGGACTCGCAAGTTGGTGTTGTTGTAGAACGTGCGTCCACAACCTTCACACTTGGGCCGTTGAGGGATCGGTCGGCGTGTCTTCTCCAGTTCTCCCTTCGCTTTTGGGCAGCGAGAATGTCGGTGTCGCCGAAGGCAGAATGGCCTCGCGAAAACCTGCCCGCAGTCCGTACAGCTGAGCTGTCGAGCCGTAGTTCCTTCTCTCTCCCTCACACCTTCCTCTTCGATTGCAATCTCCCTCTCCTCTCCGACGATCTCCAACTCCATTTCCTGCTCCTCCAACAATCTCTCCACCGACTTGACGGAGAGGAGAGGGAGGTCGGCCGCTGCAGGTGGTGGTGGCGATGCTGGGATGACGATGGGACGGGAGGGAACGTCACCGTCCAGGAAGTAGGCCGCCAGATCTGTTGAGAAAAAGAGAAAAGAGATTAGTAACATGATCAGCACTTCAAGTTTGAAGTCTTAGCCCCCTATTTCCCAATCACGACTACTTACCATCTAAGGACTGTAACTTCGGCAGCAAGGATGGACGCGGAGGAGGCAGGAGAGGGACACGGGCCGAAGGTGGAAGGGTCCTTGGCTTTGGTGTCGGAGGGATGTGGCGACGGGGAGCAGGGACTGGCACAGGTACCGGTGCTGGCGGTGGTGGAGGTGGGGCAATGGCCGAGGTCGATGGATGGTAGGGAGTTGTTTGGTTGGCAGTGGTGGTGGAGCGGGAAGGTAGGGCCGGAAATTCCTCGCGGTATTTCCGCCTCGCGGCTTCCTCCCACTTCTCCTGCCTTGCCAAATCTGTAGAGAGGAAAAAAGAGATGAGATTAGAGGTTGCGGAGACAACAATGATGGAGAATGAACTATACGGATACAGAAGTGCTAAAACATGACACATGTCTCTAAAATCGATTTAAATGATTGGAAATCCGAATGAGATTAGCTTTTGAATATTGCATGGTGAGTGCATGGACATTGTGAATTTGAAATATTTCCAAAATCAGTCGAGTAGTTTTTCAATAAATCACAGTTTTATGCATTTCATACTACTTACAAGATTTAAGCGTCTCGTAGGCTATGAAGAAGAAATCCGAATAGCATCTTATCACAGACTATCAACATAAATATCATGTCAATACTGTATACAAAATTTGAAACAAATCTGTCGAGACAATGTTGAGAAATTTTGAATTTTTCACTGAAATAGCTTGTAAGTAGTATGTGTCGCAAGGGATCAGGCTAGTGTGCCGAAAAAAAATCCGAATGGCATGTAAATTGATTCATGCTCTTTCTATGGATACAGATTGTCGAGTATGATTGTTTAAGCAGATTCCATCGAGTCAAATTGCAGAAAATCTAAAATATATACAAAAATTTCAAAAAAATAAAAAAAATTGAAGAAAATTTGAATGTAAAATGAAGTATATGCCACTAAATCCGAATGAATTGAGATTTGAAAAGTGCATTCTCCAACGTCTCCCATATACTCTATCAAAATATAAAGCGAATCGGTCGAGTAGTTGTCTCAAGATTTAGGCTTATATGTATAGAGTTTTGCGACAAATAGTTGTTGACATTGGACATACTTACATTGGACATTTGTACGCTTCATTGATCTCATGTACTCTATGTAGGTAGAGTCAATATTACTTATCACGCTGCGTTGAATTCTGTAATCAACATGGAGTTACTGTTCAATTAATCAAGGCTCATTGTTCAATGTTCAATTAGGTCAAGTGTGACGGTTATTGCTTGAATAGGTAACACATTCCAGCTGATATTTCGATCATTGCATCTGACTTTCTTCTTTCCAATATGCTGATCTGTTGTATTCTAACCCAATGAAGATGAATCATGTCGACTTCTAAGTCAATGGGCGGACACTAAGGCGTTAGCTGGCATTATCTGTATCCATAGAAATTAACAATACCATAGAAAGTCTGTACTTCTATGTCTGTATCTGAATTACATTGAAATTGCATTGAGATAGAAACTGCATTATTATCCGGAAGAAGCGTTCTATGTCAAATCCCCATATAAATTATGCAATAGTCAGACTTTTTGAGTAAAACTTTTTAGATGTCTATATCAGAAGCATAGATTGTCATCTAAGGATCAATGTTTGTAGCCATGTTTGTAGCATGGATTTGTTTGTAGACATCGCCATAGATTTCATCTTCATTGGGTTAGAATACCAATAATATCCACTTTTATCGGACACAAATGCAAAACTCCTCGAAATCTATGCATTTATGTCCTCTAAAAGTGCATACTATTCCTATCATCTAATGATCAAGGATGGCATTGTTTCCGTCGCGCACGGGGTTATCAACCCTATTCAGCAATGTGTCAGAATCACCACCCACGCAGCGTAAGTGAACAAAGCTTTTCTTAATGTCTGAGCGCATGAAGACCAGCGCATGCACTTGATTGAATCGTGCGGCTGCGAGATTGTGAATTGTCGTGTTGTAATTTATGGCGTCGATTGTCTCAGCATTTCATGACGAAGCTAAACATAGAATATGTAGACGATGTGGTGAAGTGGGTCTACGATCCAAAATGGTCACGATCTCTGCTTCAACTAAACAAGGTTATCAAGATTATTGGAATATTGATTTGAGAAATGATAATGCCTTCTTTGCACCTGAAGTTCTTTGCAAAACCTGCTATATTGATCTTCGGCACTTGATGAATAATAAACCTGAAAAAGTTGGAACATTAGCCAGATCTTTTAGTCAGTTTCCTTTCGACGGCATTTCAAACATCGCAACTCGCTCGATCCTGCCCTGTACAGTTTCACATCCATGTTCTTTGTGCAAAATCCTCAAAAATTACCAAGATCGTACAATTGTTGAACAAAAGGAACTATTTGGTACTGCACGTTGTGGACGAAAACGAACTTCCGCTGTTATTTCACGTGTTGAGCCGTCATGTTCAAAATGCACCAAAATCCTATCGAAAACTGAAATGAGTATTCCAAACAGACATCGATGTGTTCCTCTCTCTGAATCTGTTGACGTTTTATGTCATACAATGGAAAGAACGGGAGTAGCGGATAAAGTCATGTCAAACCTTGTGTCAGGCAAATTGACAGATGATAACCTTGAAATGAGTCCGCCAGGCACGTCATTTTCTGTTTCCCGTTTGAATGGACCACCACTCAAGTTAAACATCTCAAATGAGAAACACAAGCAGAGATGTACGAAACTGGAATTGAGAAGTTTGATTGGAATTAAATCATTGTCAAACTGTATCTCTAACAACAGTCTGAGAAAAATCAATTCAGCTATCAAAAGCAAATCAGTGAAGTTTCCAAGTGTTTCCTCCTATTATTCGGATCGGGATGCTTGTCTTAGCAATTACTTCTCATCCACTGATGAATTTCAGTTTGAAGTTTATCAGAAAGATGACCAATCTACAGATGACAAATACCTTGCAAATGTTCCAATGATATATTGCAATGACATCAATGGTTTAATCAAGGACTGGTGGTCATCTGAGACACCTCCAACGCTTGTCATCAAATGTTCCATTGATCACGGCCAAGGGTTTTGAAAGTTTCTGTACAAATCCTCAATGATGAGCGCTATTCGAATTCTGTATCAGAATTGCTTTTGGTTGCGTTGGTAGAGGCACCTGAAACTCGTACAAATTTGTTGACAATATTTTCGATAGAATCTTTTCAAAACTTCTTTGGCGATCCTGATTTCAGTACTATTTTAGTTGCGGACAACAAATGCTTGCAGTTGATGTTGGGAATATCAACAGGAAACTCTAAGTATCCTTGCGTTTTCTGCACCTGGAAGAATGGGTCAGATTCATCTGATGACAATGTAACCATGCGCAGCGGAACGCTACATTCTCAGCAATTGCAAAAATTCAATGACGAATGCGATCGGATAGCAAGAAAAGCAAAAGAATGTTATAATTCAATTTCTCCCTCTATTCTCGGAGAAACCGACTCGCCCAATCTCTACAAGTGTGGAATACCCATTCTGCATGTATCGCTTGGCATAGTGCAGCATCTCTTCAACAAAATCGAAGAAAAATTGTCTCAACCAGAGAAAGACGATGTTGGGGAGACATTGAACCGAATAGGAGCTCATAGGTCTCCTTATCATGGGAAAGCATTCGAAGGGCGTGGAGTCAGGAGCATCTTGGAAAATCTTGATATTTTTCCTACTTGTTTCAAGCGAACTGGCTATTATGTAGCACTACGTCGTTACAAGGAAGTCTTGGACGAATGTGGAGGCGTAAGACGCAAGCACACATTCCAAGACAAAATTGAAGAATTTAAAGAGGCTGTCCGTCAAGCAGGCATTACACCCTTCTTGAAAATTCATTTGCTTGACCATGTCGATTTATTCCTGAGTGTCATGGATGAGATCTGCACATTCTCAAATCCTGGCTTAGGCTGGACCAGCGAACAGGCCATCGAAAGCTCTCACCACCATTTTGCAAATACCTGGAGCCGCTACAAAAAGACTCCTGGAAACAGGAAGAAGGCCCTTCTTGGTGCAGTGATAGATTTTAACTACACAAGATTCTTGACATCTTTTTCTGATTAACTCCGAACATTTTTCCATTTCCAGCTTTCGTCACAGTGTTGTTTCGTGTTCAATATAGGTTGTTATTTGCTAATATTTGGTTCTGAATAATATACTTTCTGCTCAAGTCTTAAAACAAGGAAAAGATAATGCCTATTCTAGTACTGACAAGGTCAATTTTTTGCAATTTGTAAAAAATGATAAGAATGAAACAAGTAGAGGACCATTCTACAAATAATACTAATTTATATAATTTGCAAAAATCTATAAAAAAACAAAATAAGTAGAAGACGATCACTATCCTAATATTGTTTGGGTCAATAAATGCATCATAGATGGATCATAGGACGGTGAAAAAATCGTGTAACCAATTTTGATTAAAGTTATGCCTAAACCTTGAGAAAACTACATTCAACATGATAAGTAATATTGACTCTACCTACATAGAGTACATGAGATCAATGAAGCGTACAAATGTCCAATGTAAGTATGTCCAATGTCAACAACTATTTGTCGCAAAACTCTATACATATAAGCCTAAATCTTGAGACAACTACTCGACCGATTCGCTTTATATTTTGATAGAGTATATGGGAGACGTTGGAGAATGCACTTTTCAAATCTCAATTCATTCGGATTTAGTGGCATATACTTCATTTTACATTCAAATTTTCTTCAATTTTTTTTATTTTTTTGAAATTTTTGTATATATTTTAGATTTTCTGCAATTTGACTCGATGGAATCTGCTTAAACAATCATACTCGACAATCTGTATCCATAGAAAGAGCATGAATCAATTTACATGCCATTCGGATTTTTTTTCGGCACACTAGCCTGATCCCTTGCGACACATACTACTTACAAGCTATTTCAGTGAAAAATTCAAAATTTCTCAACATTGTCTCGACAGATTTGTTTCAAATTTTGTGTACAGTATTGACATGATATTTATGTTGATAGTCTGTGATAAGATGCTATTCGGATTTCTTCTTCATAGCCTACGAGACGCTTAAATCTTGTAAGTAGTATGAAATGCATAAAACTGTGATTTATTGAAAAACTACTCGACTGATTTTGGAAATATTTCAAATTCACAATGTCCATGCACTCACCATGCAATATTCAAAAGCTAATCTCATTCGGATTTCCAATCATTTAAATCGATTTTAGAGACATGTGATGACAGCATTAATCCATCAAGATACTTACACATTCCAAGTCGCTCGTAGGCTTGTCCGATTGCTTCTACAGGGACGGACTCCCCATTGACGAACGATTCTTGCACTGAAACGGAAGAAAAGAGGGTGGTGAGAGATTTCACCTAAACACATCACAATACATTTTTTTTCTAAATGTTAGTTTCGGTTTTGAAAATCATGGAGTAGGGAGAGGTTAGGGGTCTTGATTTTCATTGAAAATTAATAAGGATATGATTCCTACCCTCTTGATGTTATTTAGAGGTTTATGAAAATTAATTCTTACGTTCAACACACACACACACACATGCAAACCTAATGGTGTTAGTTAAAGAGTTTTATTAACACAACCTGTACCTCATCCTTACCCCATTGCACAAAAACTTACATTGCTTAATCGTCTTCCTCTCCTTCTCAGCACAGACGCGATACTCTTCGATTTTCGTAAACTCCATTTTGGTAGATAAGGTTTAATTAGACTTTGTCAACGCAGATTTCAATCACTGAAAAGGAAAGATGAGAATCGTTTCATTTGCCTAGTCAACGTTTATCATGGGAACAATCATTGAAGTAACAGCTAATGAGTTACATTTCACTCTACTCCATATCATAAAGACTAACCTTTGTTGAATGGCTAAAGTATTCTGACCTGGCGAGAGAAAGCATCACGTTGAGTATGAAGTCGAACGCCCAACATGAGCAACGGCTCAGAGGTTTCGGTCTAACAAACGACGAACAACCCGTGCAACGCAATCCCTCTACGGCAGTACCCGCCGTCCCGAAGGAACGCTCGAGCAAAGGAGGTATTACAGAGATGATATGTTTTATGAGCAGAAGATGTGATAGCAAGAGACTATCCAACTTGATAGCAAGTCAAAACAACCTGATAGCAAGAGCTCACCGACACTCACCTTGTGAAAGATAAATGTGAAGAACAGAGCTGATGCACTGTCTTTTATAAGATTTTCCTAAGCGGTGAATGGATGAGACCTCTCGTCCAATCACAGAGGAGCTAGAGTTTCCGATGTGCGCGCGCACGTTTGTAACGCGTTCTTGAAATCGTGTTAGGCAAACATGATGTTTAGCAATAGACTCAAGCATGGCACCTGAAGTCAATACATTGAAACATGATGATTGCTCGATTCGTTTTCATCAAGAGTGCTTTGGAGGCTTAATACAAGATTACATCCTTGAGTTTCAAAGGGAGGAGACAGAATTGGAAGCATGTTTAGACTACACACGAAAAATATTTACGAAGTTGATATCTTATTTCAAAGACAGTCTCATCAAGGCTCATTTAATTGCACATATCAATTACATTCATTTTCCAGAAGGTGAAGTAGCGGAAAGTGTTGATTTTCAATTTCCTTCCTATGGACAAGAATATGTTACTGATGCTTCTGAGTTTTATACACGGCATCTGCGGAAGATTATTTCTCGGATGGACAACTTTCATGGTTACGGCGATCATTTGCTTCTGAATAAAATAAAGCATATTGTCATTGCTATTAGTAAAGTGGGTTTCAATGATGTTAAATCAAAGACCAAATAAAGTATTTTTTCATGATACTTGTGTTGTGCTAAACTTTCTAATGCTGCTGTGAGTTCAGTCAGTCATAAAATTTCAATGATCAAACTTTTCTAACTATACATCAACCTGTGTTGCAGTAAAACTTTTACAAACCATGATACACTTTCTGACTAGACTTACGAATACAACGTCAATGATCAAACTTTATTTTCACAAACATGAGTTGTAGTAAAAACTAGTTGACTACACTAACGCTTACATTTTATGACATGTATGTTTCATAAAACATCATGATCAAACTTTTCTAACTATACATCAACCTGTGCTGCAGTAAAACCTTTATACAACATGTTAGTTTCTGATGACACTGACAAGAGCTTGTTCACTAGCGAAGAGAGAAGTCTGTTGTGTTGCATGTGGTGCAAGGGTGGCCTCCCATTTCATTCCATTCATCATTTTTCTTCCCCTCTGCATTCCATATCCGTAGATATGTGGCGGGCTTGGGACCGCTTTAGCTGCATTAGAAGGTTGGCCCTTAAGAGAGACCATGGGTCGTTCTCGGGACGTGGGATGTGGTGGGCTTATGACTTTTTCAGTTGGCCTGCAATGAAAGAAGTAAGAATGAGAAAGATGGTACAATGTTATGTTCCAGTCATAATACTTACGAAATTTGTGCGGCTTTCTATAATCTACACGGATGTCCTCCTTGTGATGTATTTTGATGTGATGACATCGGACATCCGTGCAGTTAAAACATTCTTGTGATGTATCTGGAGTCACATCTCCATAAATTAATGGCCGCTCCGGGACATAGCCCACCACAGGCATGTGAAGGGCGGTGACCGTTTCAGGCGACACTTCCAACTGCACACTCAACTGACGCTCCAACACTCTCACTCGTTCCATCGCCTCTTCCTTCAACTCACGCTCTCGACAGACCGACTTCTCACAACTCTCCAACTTCGACTCAAGCGTCTCCCTCAACTTTCTCTCATTCACCAAATTCTGCCTCGCCTCAAACAACTCTCTCTTCACACTCGCAAAGTCCTCCGACTCTCTCATCAAACGATCCCTTTCCACAGTCACTTCTTTCAACGTACACTTTGCAGCATTCAACTTTCCCTGCAACCTGTCACACTCATTCCTCACATTCCCATACGCCAGCGCATCATTCTTCGTCAACACCACTTTACTCGGCACACTCGACTGACTCACTCTCACAACACAATTAGGCATCACACGCTCATCTCTCGGCGACGATTGAGCCCGTGGCTTTGCCAGTGGCTCAATCGACGCGACAGCTCGCTCAAGCTCAACATCATCACTCAACCTCTCAACACACCCCTTCTTCGTTACAACGCTCTCCATAGCCTCATCGTCATCATCATCATCACTCTCGACAATCAACTTCCTCTTTACTTTACTCAACACTTCATCATCATCCAAATCCACATTCACGACTGGGGAACGTACTGGTTCGCCTTGAACAAATGCGCTCCCCCGCTCACCACTCAACACTTGACTCATAATTTCCTTCCCAATCACGCGCAGAGGACAATTGGCATGAGCCTTCACAAAATCGACATCATACGCACTACAACGAACATCACACCACACACAATACATCACCATCAACACATCATCATGCTTCATCTCACCCTTCGTCACTCTCGCCAAGACGTGGCGCCTGAAACGGTCACCGCGGAAGGGCATGCCGCAACTGCACTTAAAAATTTGTAGTTTCTTGTTACATTCCTTCGTCATTTTCAAACTTAAAAGAGAAGAAATAATGTGTTAAATTGAGACACATTTTAGTGCTCATAAGAGGAGATCGTTAAAGGATCTCATCTAAAGTCACAGCTTAATAAAAACGTTTATATGAAGCTACTACTGTATCTGCATTAAGACAGAATAATCCTAAGTTCTAAATATTTCAAAGTTTGATAGCAAACTTCGACAGAGCACTCACCGTTCGTCTTACAACTTGAAACAGGAGTGAAGCCTAGAGAGAAGCAGTGACTTATATACCCTCCCGACACAAAGCCTTGCCTTGGTCTTTCTAAATTTAGTCGTGCTTTTAACTTGACAACGACGCTTTTACCAAATTTGGACAACACATCGACAGTTACTGGGCTTTCAGTCGTGAAGGCCCATGCTATACAAAGACAGAATCGATAGTCGCCCAGTGCTATCACAAAGACAACTTCGCTTAGAGGAAAGACAAGTTAAGCTGATGAATCCGTCACAGGCATTTCTCAGAGGGGATCTTATCCCAACTCCAAGACCTCGACCCACAAATCCAACCTCGAGCGGACAGAGCGTGCGTCATGTCACTGTGTTGGTATCCGGGCCCCGATTTTGACATGAAAATCGGTGGAGTTATTTACATCAGGAAACAAGTCTCGAGCCGAAGCTCGCCTCTGGCAACTTTGTAAATGTCTTAGTTGAATTCAGCAGGGTCGAAAACCCCAGAAAACCTCCAAAACTAGTGAATTTAAATTTTTCAACTTTTTAGCACTACTTACGACATTTTATAAGTAGTCTATCACTTAGAGCAGGTCAATAGCAACCGAACCCTTTTTGAATCAAGTCAAACGGACTTGTAGAAGCAAAGTTACAAGCCTTTAAAGTTTTGGAGTCTTTTATGGCCTGGAGACGAAGGCCATCTCCTGGCGAACCTCTAAGTCTGACGCCTTAGCTGAGTTCAGCAATGAAATTTTCTAAGTCGGTTTCTAACAGAAACCCGGAATTTGGAATGTCCGAAGCTATCATCGGAGCTCTGAGAGACGACCTACCTCTGACAATCGCTCTCGTCTTAATGACAAGTCTCTCTCGGTTCCCAGCTTATATAGTGCGTGGCGATCAGCTGATGACGTAACACCCATCATCCAAAAACTTTAAACCCGTCTATCTCCGGTTCTAGTGCTCCGATTGACTCGAAATTTTGAGCAAAATCTTGGAAAATGCACAAAAACTCGATTTTTAACAGGCTCTCATTTGGAAACGGAGCCTGCCACACATCTGAAAAGAGGAGATCCTAGAGAACAAAGCGCGGTCTTGCCCCTAAAAGAGACCCGAGCTCTTCATTCACTTCCAATCCTCCGCTATTCACCGTCAAAGTTGGCTAAAAAAAAAAAAGCGACATTTCACATTTGGACTTGAAAAAATCCTAAGTGTCGAGACCACCGTAGTGAAACATTTTCGAAAAAATTTTTTGGACGAATTTCAACCTGAAACCTTGATAGAAATTTGTTTCACATGATTCTGAACAACTTTGGTCTTTTCAACCAATTTAGTCAGTTGAGTCGTTGGGGGGGGGGGGGGGCGGTTTTTTCACCGAAACTTCACCGACCCAACTTTTGACGACAAACACGATGGGATGGGTCTCGGAACTCCATTCCAACATTTTGAAAATTTTTTTTTCACGAAAAAATCCTAAGTGTCGAGAACACCGTAGTGAAACATCTTCGAAAAAAATTTTTTGGACGAATTTCAACCTGAAACCTTGATAGAAGTTTGTTTCACATGATTCTGAACAACTTTGGGCTTTTCAACCAATTTAGTCAGTTGAGTCGTTGGGGGGGGGGGGCGGTTTTTTCACCGAAACTTCACCGACCCAACTTTTGACGACAAACACGATGGGATGGGTCTCGGAACTCCATTCCAACATTTTGAAATTTTTTTTTTCACGAAAAAATCCTAAGTGTCGAGAACACCGTAGTGAAACATTTTCGAAAAAATTTTTTGGACGAATTTCAACCTGAAACCTTGATAGAAGTTTGTTTCACATGATTCTGAACAACTTTGGTCTTTTCAACCAATTTAGTCAGTTGAGTCGTTGGGGGGGGGGGGGCGGTTTTCTCCTCACGGACCCATTCCTCCAAACACATCCTTGGCGACTTCCTTCCAGAGGGGGGGGCTGAGTCAGCATGATGACTCATCGATGACTCATCACTGCACCGCACTGCGCTTGATTTTGCCATGGGGTTACTACTGAGAAGTAACAAAGAAGTGGTACAACGGTCCCTTTTAAATTAGTTATTAGTTAGTTTATTTTTGTTTGAACTCAGCATGTGTTTTAAGTTGATTTCGTATTAAATTATTTAGATTAGATTTCGAGATGATTTATGTAAATTTTTAACCAATAGGAAGTGTCCACACCTGTAGTTGTGGACCAATAAGAATATTGCAAATTAAGATTTGAAATGGAATTTGAATTTTGGATTTAGGGTTAAGCTCCGTTCATTAGTTTCACTTGTTGAGAGACGTAAAGTTGTGTGTTCGTACAATCGTTTCTATTGGTGAGTCATGGACATGTTTCATATAAAGGATAAGTAAATGAGTAAGTAAGTCTGTAGAATTATAGTTGATTATGCTCTCCTTCTCACGAATGAATAAAATATAATAGAATAATAAATGTAGGGGAGATTGGGGACCTATGAGCATAGGGGACCAAAGTGCATCTGCCAGTTCGACGTGATAAAGACCGAATTCGAACTTCTTCTTCTAGTTGAGTAATTCTCTGATCAAACATGACTTTCAACGGAAAAATCAAGATTTATCTCAAAATATTTTATTTGGTAGGTCTTGAAATACATTTAATGCAGTCGAAAGTAAATTTTTGAGTCTCCGTTGTTTATTTTTTCTAAATTTCATTCATCAACATTGTGCCTAGAATAACAATAATTTCTAACATTTAAGGCATCTAGAATTGCTTCATAATTCGGGGATGGCATCTGTATACCCAGTTATTTGTCAATGTTGGTTTTTTGAAAATGAGTTGCTTTGGGGTCCTAAGTGCCCTCTGAAATGGGGACCAAAGTGCAATACATGATAAATTTCCTTTCTTCTTTTGTATTTTGCAAACCATGTATTCAGTGTCTCAACGTAATGAAATAAGTGTAATTAAACCTTAGAAAATGTAATTTAAGCCATCGCATACAGCCCTTGGACGTCTGCGTCTATGGTCCATTTAAGACGTTCTATGTGAGTGAGTGCAACAATCAAATGCTCACTCATCCATGAAAACCAATTGCTATTCATGACGTTGCTTCACTAAGTTCAGCTTCATTTTACAAAGCTTTTACGCCTATGAATATCGTATCGGGCTTTCAAAAAGCCGGCATATTCCCAGTCAACTCAAACGCTTTCAGCTAAGGGGATTTCCTGCTATCCATTCCCTCCGACTGAGTGCTTGAACTTCGTAAATTGAACAACCTTCTACAAGCACATCTCCTGCTGATGACGGTGCCCTGTTGACGACGAGGCGTGATAATTATGTGAGCCAGTGTTACCTGAAATAATCAGACCTTATCCGACGAAGGCTCTGTCTGAAAAATTTAAACACAAACGATCAAGAAAAAGAAAATCAACTATTATCACCGATATGCCCCCGGAGAATGCTGCATCCAAAAGTAACGAAACCAATTCTGGAACCCAGGACTCCTCAATTGAAAACACGGTTGAACTTGAACTGGAATGTGGCTAGCACATTCTGGTTGAGTACAGGACAAATGTTTTTAAAGCAACATTCCCGACTCCTGTCTGTTTTTATTATGTTACATAATGCACTATTTGCATAATATATATTCAAAAATCGACTTTTCGCCAATTTTTGTTGGTAGATCGCTGGAGTGTTTACTTTTTAAAAAATGATTATTTACTGCCTTCTTACCAAATCCAATCTGTTGAACCATTACAACCATTTTTGTCCGTAAGGTCATTATTTTCAGAAGTCAAACACATCTTTAAATTGATGAGAAGAAAGTGGGGTAGGCCTATAATAAAGATTTTATCCTAGGTCAAAATATTAATCTCATAGAGAGAAATGATTATCATTTTTGAACTCACCACATCCGAATTGACTATTAACAGTTAATTAATGTAATAAAGATGCGTCCAATAAGCAATTAGTAAAAATTGCTGTAAAAAATTAATTCATTTTTTGCCTATGATAGTTTTTATATCCACTTACTAATTCACAAAAAATAAATGAATACAGTAAAAATCATAGAAAAATGTGTTTTGGCGATATCTATTTTATAAAATGAAATTTCCATGCGCAATCATGGTTTTTTTATTCAGTGCACTTTGGTCCCCATGCAGTGCACATTGGTCCCCGCTATAGGGGACCAATGTGCAGGGTCGTTACATGTTACAAAAACATGTCTTGTGCAAAAACTAGATATGCTAGAGTTACACTCCAAAAAATATTTTATTTGTGAAGATATCTTTCACATCTGTGTGAAAGTTTGAGTTCTGATTTGCAATAATTTCGTCAAAAAATGAGAATGAGTGAAAAAATGCACTTTGGTCCCCAGTCTCCCCTACCACATAATATAAAGATCATAAAATAAATTCCGTCGGACTTGATTGATAGTTCGCACCTATGGGCTTCACCAGCTTGGGTGTGCCATTTATTGATATTCCTTAGTTTGCACCTATAGACTTTTCCAAGTTTGGGTGTAACTAGTCATTGGAATTGATAGTTAGATTCTGACTGGCCGATATTTCTATAAGTTATTGGATTAGCTGTGAATTGATATTCTTTAGTTTGCACCTATAGACTTTTCTAAGTTTGGGTGTAACTAGTCATTGGAATTGATAGTTGCATTCGGATAGGTGGATATTCCTAGTTTATCGACTTGGAGGTGTAAATCGATACTCTGTGGGTTACACCTATAGGCTTCACTAAGTTTGGGCGTAACTCAAATATCGGGGATTGGTGCCATTCGCTAGCGGTATCTTCTGGGCCACTCTACCAATACGCAGGACCTTCCAGTATCGGTAAGTAATAACCTAAATAACAATCGTTCATTAACGCGTTTGTTTCAATCATTTGGTGGCAGCGGAAACGAACCATTATGGAACAGCGAGCCGTAAACGACAATTATTTTGTAAACGATGCTATTACACACGTATCTGAGAGTAATTTCTTGAATTGGGTTGAAAAATCTATACTAGATTTTGACGATCCGGTCATTAATGAACAGAAATGCAACCACTTTTAAGTCCTCACACCAGCTAGTTGAAACCTGAAGAATTGCACAATTCTACGGATCTAAAACATAGCATGAGTCAAATTGAAGATAAACTCAACCAATTCATGGACGACAAAAGACCACACGAGAAAATTCCTGATGGGATTCATTGCTTGCAAAAATATGACGGATCTGGTGATATTGAACGCTGGATCAAATCATTCAATGTTCTCACAGAGGGTCTCTCTGAGAAGAAAAAGTTACGTTTACTATTAGTTCAGACATCCGGACGCCCAAATGAAATTGTCGTAGACAGAGCCGGAACTTATACATTTCAAGAAGTTATACGCGATTTGAAATGTCGGTTCTCAACATTCCGCTCTTCAGTCTAGGCGGAGACGTCATATGATAATAGGCGAAGGAAAGCAGGGGAAAATATTAGAGATTATTTCGATGCTCTTTTACGAATAGGAGCCCAAGCTTTTACAGAGCTTAATGAAACAGGACTCGAACAGAAAGTTCTTAACATTCTGATGGCAAGGGAACCAGCAGAGGAAAAACTAAGGAGGATACAGATCTCGCACAAATAATTTCATGGGTTAAGAAATTCCGACGACAAACCATCTTCTAAACGATTCGAAAATTGTACCCAAGAAATCAAACAAATAATGAAATTATGGGAAATATCAATTGTGGAAGATGATATTCTATATAAAAAAGATGGCAAAGATAAGAAAAGAATAGTTCCAAAAGAAGAAAGACTGAAAATGATGCAAAAATGTCACAGTGATTTGGGATCCTCACATTTAGGTCGAGACAAAACATATCACAAACTATGAACAAGATTTTGGTGGCCAAATATACGCGACGATGTCTCAACATTTCCAAATGATTGTGAGATATGCGTTACTTTCAAAGGACCAATACCAAAAATCAGAACTCCAATGACACCTATCGTGGTCGGAAAACCCATGGAGTGTATCGAGATTGATTTAGTGGTACCTCTACGCAAAACTAAGCGAGGTAATAATTATATATGGACGATGGTCGACCTTTTTACTAAATGGGCAGAAGCTATTGCAATACCAGATAAAACTAGTATAACTGTGGCCCAAGCACTTTTACGGGAATGGATTTGTCGCCATGGAGTACCTGATCGAATACATAGTGATCAAGGAAAAGAATTCGAATCAAAATTATTTAGCGAGCTGTGTAACCTGTTGGGAACGATGAAGTCAAAAACGACATCGTTCCATCCTCAGGGGTATGGTGGAGTAGAGAGATTCAACAGAACTGTGAAACAAATGATGATGTCACATGAAGAATCTGATAGAGAAAACTGGGACTTAACATTATCATATTGTCTGTGGGCATACAGATCTAGTACACATTGTACAACAGGATTTTCTCCTTCCGCAGCAATCTATGGTAGAGAAATGAGATTTCCAGTTGATTTCGAACTCGACCATCAAACAGTATCGGAAAAGGAGAACATGTTTATGATTTGCAAGAGACATTGATGAATATTTGGGACGCAACAGCTAATAATGCCACTAAACAGCAACAAGTTCAAAAACATAATTATGATATAAAAGCGACAAGTGACCAACGATATGAGGTAGGAGAGAAAGTAATGTTTCTGAGAACCGCTAACATGAAGGAAAAGGTTAGGAACTTTACAAGACCTTGGATGGGACCATGGAAAGTAGAAAAGAAATATTCAGATGATGCCTACCTAGTGAAAGTAAACATGGAAGAAAAGTATTAGTAGTACATGTAGACAGACTAAAACCCTGGTCAGAATCTCAACAAGAAGCTAGCGGGTACAATGACGAATCAGGAGAAGAAACAGATATAAATGAGACAGAAATCATCAATCAAGACGGAAATGATATATTATCTACAAGTGAGAATGATAAGTTTTATGACACCAGATACGTATTACGTAATGATGATGTACTCGAAATCGGAGCGGAAGTGGAAATAAATGTTCTTTCTTTTCAGAATATGATCGTAAAGATGCCCTATTAAACCTGGTGGAATACTTACTCGTAAGTAATGACATGCCACAAAAACCAGAAATTAATAGGAGAGAGAAAGATCGCCTTATTAACCAAGCGACTATAGAGGCCACTTTAAGAGCCAATGAACATCAGATGGAGAATATGGAGAGTAAGATTCAGAGTATCGCCAATCACTGGTCAATTCCCGCTAGGCAAGATTAAAAAAATGTCCTGGACAGAATCAATATAGGCCTGCATATAGAAAATTATTTACGACTTAGTATAAGATAGGCATTAGATATGTTTTCTCACAAGCTACCTTTGATTTTACGAAAGTAGGCCTATTAGGTATGTTAAGACCATCAGATAATTTTATTTTTGAAATTCTGAATTATAAAAAGAAAAATTCATAAATTCCATCCAAAGCATGTTAATGTAATTGTACAAACGACTTCACTGAACTCAACGAAGAAAATCGTATTGGTCACTGTCATAGTTCGCTAACTTCTTCTGCAATAGAATTTTTCTAGTTTCTTCATTTTCTATTTGAAGCTTCAACGCCGTTTCTTGAAGGTCGTAGATCTCGATCTCACGACGGATCTTCTTGACTATAAGATCATGTTGCTCACACAAATTTCTTTTCACGTCGTCATCTAATCTTGGTGATTTGTTTCCGGTAATATTTTCTAACGTAGATAGGAGTCGCTTTACAGGTCGCGTGCTGGCGCTTGTAGGCGTAGAAAATGAGACTTGAGCTGAGACACCGTGACTTGAGCTGCAGTCAGGATCGGCTTCTTACTCTTCGGCAGTGTCGAAGCCTCGTTCAATACCCATAACTTGGGGATTGTCGGCACCAAGGATAGCGATCGTCCTTTCAGCTGTGTGAGATAACGGTGGTGGAGGGGTCCTCCTCCAGTTTCCCTCGGGGCCTTGATGAATTTGCTGTATTCTCTAACTTTGAACTTCTTGAACTTTTAACTTTTCGATTTTAACTTTGAGAACTTCTTTCTACATTCTTCTGCAGTTCTTCCAGGAAATTCTCTTGCGATGGCGTCCCACAGCTCTTTCTTCTTTTCGTTGGTAAGGGTCGAAGAAAACTTTCCGATGAGCTTATCGTAATTCTCTTCCACATGGTCCAATAATTTCGATATTTCCATAGAATCCCAGTTTTCTTTTCTTGTCTTCCTCAACGACGATGTCATTTCAGTCATTTTAGTTAATGAAGACGCCAGACGGATGAGTGTCGGTATCACAGTTACAGAGGATGGAAATGCTGCGAAGTAAGCAATGATCCCTTGGTCATCAGGCTAGTGACGTCAAAAAATCTCATTTGTAGTTTCCGTGGTTGAATAACCAACCAGAGCAGTTGAGCCATCGTAACTCGATGAAGGTGACTGTTACTATGGGTGATCGCAGTCTTACCCATAGTGATAAAAAATGACTCGGCTACCACTCGTACATTGCGGAAACTGGCGTATCTGTAGTTCAATAACCCCAACGACGATGGCTACTGAATATTTTTTCCAACTATTGCAAATTCGTGAATTAGATGCTGCATCCACTGAAGAGAGATCTCGTAAACCACGTATATTTCGTGAAAGGCAACTATTCGAAGAATACACCGACGAAGAATTACGTGCAAGATTTCGGTTTGGAAAGTGTTCTCTCTTAAAACTTGTAGATCAGTTGACTCAGCATGTATGTGAGCGTACTAGACGAAGCTGCGCTCTCCCTCTTTACCAACGTATCTTACTTACACTTCGAGTTCTTGCGAGTGGTAGCTTCCTTGAAGTTGTGGGGGACACGTTTGGTGTTAACAAGAGCACAGCATCAAGAGTGTTTGCTGAAATTGTTGATGCCATAATTTGTCTGAAAAACGAATACATAACAACTGCCTTTTTGCATCGAGCTGGTGGTTTGGATTGGTTCGAATCAAGGAAATTCCCAGAAGTATGTGGGTGCATAGATGGGACTCACATAAAAATACTAGCACCCTCTACATTTGAAGATGTCTACGTAAATCGTAAAGGCACGCATTCCATCAATGTTCAGATTGTATCAACTGGGGAACTGCTGATTGCGAATTGTGTTGTGAAGTATCCTGGCAGCGCACACGACAGTCGAATTCTTTCAGAATCATCATTATGCGAACTTTTCGACGGAAATAGCTTTGTTAGCAAACGTCTGTTGGGTGACCAAGGCTATCTTTTAAAGTCTTGGCTGTTGACCCCAATTACGAGTAGACCAACAGGTCAATTGACAACTAAGGAAATGTTATACAACAAAGCACATCGATCGACTAGATCATCGGTAGAACGAACTATTGGAATTCTCAAACAAAGGTGGTCATGTCTTAAATCTGGTTTACGATTTAGCATGAACAAAAATTGCAAAATTATTTTGGCATGTATAATTTTGCATAATTTTGCAATCCTGTCAAATGAGCCCGAACCTGAATTTGAAGTTGATGAGGATTTTGAGGATACTGATAGTGTTTTGAGCAATCCGATTCCCAACAGCATGACTGGCAGGAACGCAAGAAGTGAGTACATCATCAAATATTTTTGACATGTGTTGAATATTTCAGTTCTAATTGTTAGATTGTTTATTAATATATCAATCTTTTGGAATTCATGATGTTTTGATGTTCAGCAAACTTCACTATTCGTATTATTTAATTGTTAATTGTATAGACCAAATAATTGACCTAAATGAACTACTTGATAGTCTTAAGGCAATAAGAACATAATGATAATGGGCTAAAACGCTTAAGTAAACTGTAATATATAATATACTTGTACATCCGGGTGTGATACAATTAACCACAATATTATTATAGGTCGCATGGTAGTCAATTACTAATTGTCTGCACCATGCATCAATAGAAGTATCTATAGATTATTGCCATAATGATAAGGCAGAACTAAGTGTGCCATAATGTTCATCCACTTAGGGCAAGTATCTTGAAACTTAACATTGACTTAGGAGAAAAAGTTAGGAAAGTAATGATGCAACTGATTCTATCTTGCATGAATTAGGACAATTTTGTTGCAACTGGACTAGTTAGGAAGAAAATTATTTAGGACGATTCCAGCTTAGGAAGGTTTTGGTGCAACTCAACTTTAGGACGATTCCTAGCTAGAATAAAAATTGTAGGTAGGAAAATATAGTTATGATGGTTTTCTTGCAACCGGGCCCAGGGGGGGTGATTGATCCTGATCTCATGGAGTCTGTCGGCCAGGGGGCAGAAGCGTCGCCAACGGATGGGCGGTCTGACCGTGGGGAATCCTCTGGATTCCTATCCATCAGACCACCTATATCCGTTGCCGGGGCGGAAGCTTTCCCTGAAAGACAAGACCCCGAAGGAGATACAGAGCGGATCTCACCAGAGGGTCAAGAGACCGTGCAACCGGCGATCGCGAATCAGATCGACGATAGTCCACGTGCAGTTTGGAGGTGTGATTCGCATATCCACCTATTTGACAGTTGTCGGAGGGCCGGACAGAATGGTACCCTGAATGAGATGGCACACGAGATCTCATTGATGTCTCCCTTACGGAAATGTATCATCAAAAATATCATGATGCCATGACATAAATATGGGCTAATGATATTATTAATGATACAAATATCATTTGGTGAAAGTTAATGATATTGTTCATGATATTTCTAATGATATTTCTGCTGCTACAAATATCATGAGCAAAGTAATGATATTTCTTTGATGATATTATCGTTTCGGAAATGTCATTGAGTGAAATTGACTATATTTTCATGAATGTGATGCATTTATTGAATATTATATTGAAGGTGCAAGTGAAATTAAATGATATAGTTTTTACCACCCATGTATCCACTTAAGCCAATCAACTATCAAAATAAGGCAGTCGATTGTCCAAATAGTTCACCCATGTATCAGAATAGAGCACCGAAGTGTCATACTACACCACCCAAGTGTAAATAAGTTCAGTCAAGTATCAAAAAATCCAATACATGCTTTTTAGTGTTTATTCCTACTAATATCTATGTCCATAGGTTTATGAGGATATTCAAAGCATGTTTAATTAATGAATTACCATGAAAAAGGTGAAATATGATTAGGAGAAATTACTGAGTCATTCAGATTTTCAGAGTTATTCGCCGAATATTCACCCATCAAGCTATGTTATTTAACTCATCAATTAACATCTATAGTAAAATTTGAGGAAAAAACATCATCTCATCCAGATCCGATACATGTATTGAAAAATCAGGCCACAAGAAAGAACTGTAGGCCTATTCACATCAAAATGTCAGCTTTTTGAAGACAATCAGGAATATGTCTCTGCGAGTGAGCAAACCAGTGAGCCGCTTTAGATGCAGTTATGACACTAACAGCCTGTTCTGCCAGCTGTGTCAATGTAGCCAGACGCATGTCATGTGTTTGAGTCACCAAGTCTTGCCGCACTTCCTCCAAGCTATTTTTGAGGGACCACTTAAATGCACTTATTGCATTCTCGACCAGATTCAAGAATGGGGAATAGGGTGGTAAGTACACACATTGATGTTCTGGTCTCAAGTTAGGTCCACCATCCTCGGGACTTGAGTTTGCACCAGAATGAGATGGAGCATTATCAAAGATGAAAGCCATGGGCCCTTCATGATCTCCTGAAATCCTTTCCAGAACTGAGTGGAATCGTGCTTTGGTCATACCACCCTCGAAGATCTCATGGAAAAGCAATCCACGGGTGTGACCGATGGCGAATATGACGGTGAAGTCTTCTCCTCTTTCAGCAGCCTGAAAAAGCCTCTGCTTATCGTCATCTCTTATTCGCTGCCTCATCATCTCGTTCGTCAGCACAGTTAGACTGATAATTTGATACTTGACTGCACATGTTGACTCTTGATTGCTTTATTTTGATACATGACTGCAATTCACAACGATCAGAAGTGTCCTTTCTTGCATTTGACAATTGACTGCACTTATTTGACAAGTGACTGGACTATGTGGATACATGGGTGGTAAAAACTATATTTATGTCATCGTCCTTCATTAACTGTGTCTCGATGCAATAGGCTAGTCGGAGGGCCACGCAGCTTAAATGAGTGCGCAAATTTTCCAAACCAGAATTCAGAGAAATTGCGCAGATTACGTCATCTCATAATTTATTTGGTAATGTAAATTTCGATTTGGTGGAATTACATTTTTAACTCTCTGCATTGTTGCTCTCAAGTTGATCATTCAACGCTGAATGTATAGAGTAGGTATATTAGGTAGAGTGGTAACTCCGCATTTATTAAATCCCGATGTGCATACACTTTCGATTTTATTAAATGAACTCAAGGAAGATCAGGTGGTAATTGACACCAAATGTGAGATATGCAAATTTTTGCAATTTTGCAGAAATTACAACGGAATTGATTGATCATGTGCAACAATGATTTCAATCAAATTTGAAAGATATAAATGGGTCCACATCACTATTCAGATTCAAGAAATGAAAATAAATGAAACATGAATTTAGTGAATCATAAAATCATGCCGGTGAAAATTGAATTAAAAACCTGAAATTTCAGCCAAGAACGCACGAATAATATCGCGACTTTTTCATGAAGACTTTCATTATAATAAAATTCATGAAATTCCCATGATCATCAGCTTAATTTCCGCTTAGCTAGGATGCTTATTATCAAATATACACTATCATTATATCATTATCAATTACAAACTTCTGGAAGAATATAGGTTTCTCATCTATTAAGTCCAACGGACTTTAGTAGACTTAATAGACGGTACTTTTCATGATCACGATACAATTAAAATGGATCATAATTACAGGAATGATTGCATCATAACGGAAAAATTCAAACTCGAAGAAGCAGAGGTCAAGAAAGCTATAACTTTACTGAAAAACAAGAAAGCAACCGGAAGTACAAATATTAGTGGAGAAATATGCAAATTTTTGGCTGAGGATTGTGAAGTTATTCAAATACTGACGACTGCATTCAATTCTATTATCTACAAGGGCGTTCCTACTTCTTGGATTAAAAGCAAAGTGACTTTAATTCCAAAGACAGCAGATAAATTGACTTTTTATAAAGACTTTAGACCTATAACTACTACTGAATCAATAAAGTTTATACCAACATTCTAAAAACCAAAATACTGAATTTCTTGAAGGAAAGCAACATATTAGCTGAAGAACAAGCTGGATTGCAAAAAGGACGAAGACTGGAAGATAATTTAATCCGTTTAAACGTAGAATTATCCAGAGCTCGAAGGGAAAGAAGATCTATTTTCCTTCTTGCAATCGATTTTCATAAAGCTTTTGATTCTCTGTCAAGTATTACAATAGTTGAACAGCTATAGTTGAACATTGGTATGGAAAATGATTTAATAAAAGCAATCGTTCAATTGTACGAAGATGAAGTGGTAGATTTATATGTTGACAAACATCACATAGGTAGCTACCAGAAAAACATTGGCATAAGACAAGGGTGTATGATGTCACCTATTATATTCATTTTTATGATGGATATAATTATCAAAAAACTAAATGATACGTGGAACAACAAAGATACGAATATTCTTACATATGCTGATGATGGACTCTTAATTGCCAACTCAGAAAGTGAAATAGATGAAAAGTTAACCCTTTCCTTCGCTGCGTTGTTCCTGAACAACATTCAAGAGATTGATTCTAACAGTCTCGTCATTCGACTATTTGATCAGCGAATCACGTCGCAGTATCACCCGAGATCTGAACTAGTCGAATGGGGTGGTTTTCAACTTCAGTTTTCCTCTGTCGGCCGCTATTGTGAGGTAAGTTGATGAACACGATGAGAAAATGAGTCAGCGATGTGGAAGCTTCGGAATTGATATAGGATAACTAATAAGATTACGCTAAAGACAGGAATAAATTTTTTTCTGCTCAACAGTAATGTCAGGAACTCTAAGGTGTAGCTGTAATATCGGTAATAACTATAATTTACAATTCACACAAGTGTATTTGAATGTTGTGTATGAACAACATCGTGAAATAGTTGAAAAAATAAGTAATTTTATTTTTTGTTATGTTTCTCATGTGTAATCGAATATTTCTCCTACATTAGAGTAGCCTATATGCTGAGAATGTTATGTTGCATTATGGTAATACATGTATTAGGAAACTGAATGTGATCGTTTGCTATACGCTAAAATCATTCAGTTCATGCTTAATTCAGACGAATCCATTTGAATGTTGTATATTTACAACATTGCGAAATGTTAGAATTATTGTGTTTTGATAAGCTTGGATTCCTTAATTTTTTCTGAAATGTTATCAATTATTTCTTGACTTGAGCCATCATACGCTTGTACAGAAATGTGTCTTTGTCAATAAATTTTGTCATTATAATTTTATAAGGGTCATTTTCTTGTGTAGCATTCTCATATCAATGTATCAAATAATAATGAATTCACATAGCCTACATACTTGCTAGGTTTGCATACCTTTTATACCTTACTGTAAAAAAGAATAAGCTTAGGCCTAGTCATTATAGTCTATATACAGCCTATAATGTTGGCCTTCGCTTTGTAGATGGCGCAACAGTATTCGCTGAGGACGAACCGACTTCGCCAGGAAGATTTTGCTGAGAGGTTGTCTACCAGCCGGAATGGGCGCATACAAGTAATATCTCCACCGGATCGATCTGAGGATAGTGATCATGACGAACTATCGGACGGTGAATCAGACAAAGACGTTAATTCTGACGTATCTGATCAAAGTAAGTAACTTTGTATCTGATGTTCAATTTTTTACTTTCAATTTACTGTACCATACCGTGCATGCACATTGCTTTTGTAGATTTTTATTGTCAATTCAGATTGGTATTTCCATCGAGGATGAATTAGCCTCGATATTTTATACATTTTTTCATATTATACACATACTTTTGCAAATGAATTTGTTTTATTTCATGGAAACTGAATGTAGGTACATAGTTTGTTATCGTATAACATATCAAGATGGATGCGCTCATGACTCATAAGATGGTCATAATAAGGATTAGCTACATATTATCATAACTACTTTCTTATTAGTAGGCCTATATTTATTGTGGGTAGGCCCCATAGCTTATGTAATAGCAGCCTAAACAAAATACAAATAAATAAAAGAATATAATAGCACAAATATTATGCTTGCTAGTACGTTGTGCGACATCGTTCGGGTTAATACGCATATAAAAATACAACAATTTCGTAATGTTGTTATGGTACTACATAGCGACAATATAATCTGGTAATGTACGTGTATATCGTGCACAATGTTGTTTCAGAACAACATTATAAAAATCTCCTCTGAATTTTGCTCCAGTATATGATTTTATGGACCAATTAAAGCTACCTAAGTGACAAAAATTTTTTTTCAGTTTTATTTAAAAATAGTGAAAGAAAGGGTTAAGAATGGTAGTTGTTGAATCATCAAATTTGGTATGAGTCTCAATTTTAAGAAGTCTTTTTTATGGAAGTAGGTAACAACACTGTGAAAACTTTGGGAGGATATTCTATCATCCATGATAAAATCTTGATGGAGATAGGTGAAATAAATAAATGCAATGAATTTAAGTATTTGGGAGTTAAAATTTCTAACAATAAAGATGTTTTCAAAAATCATTTGACTGAAAAATTAAAGAATATTGATAAGTACAAATATTGGATGACATATTTACTGAACGGACGCAAAGAGAAAATCTTACTTGGAAAAACAATTTGGAAAAATGTGATGTTACCTAAGATAATGCATGGATCATCAGCAATAATTACATCAAAGAAATTCAATGATAAGTTAAATAAAACACAGAATGCTATTTTCAAGTCCATATTAGGTACCAACATGCTCCGGAGGAATACCAGAGATGTAACCGGTCGCCGGTAGACCGGCACAGGTCGCCGGTCCGTTCCGGTCTGAAAAATCAGACCGGCCAATACCGGCAGAGACGGTCACATCGGCATAATTTCATCCGGTATGATGTGAGGAAGTGTCCTTCATGTTGAATCCATCATGTCAATCAGTAAATTGTTAATTTTAGCAGCCGTTTTCAAGGCACATTTACATACGGTATGCGCTCTCCTCTAGGCGTGAAAACTTCTGTGCAGGCAATTCTGATATCTATCCGGTACGCACTTTCCCGTTCGATGCTTGATGACTTGACCACGTGCTTTCACCAGCAAGGCGCGCGATCTTCTCAGGTAACAGTGGCTGTTTCTCGGTGCTAGGCATCTTTTGACTTAGTTAGGCCCTTCCAGCTTATTTTTTCCCATTGCACTGCCAATGAAATTCTAGAACTTTTAATTGTTGTGAAAAATTAACATATAAAAATGTAATCACCTATGTCTCTTTCCATTAGGTGTAGCGTATGGGGAACTGAAGGATTTTAATCTGATAACTAAGCTTAGACTACATTTCGCCATACGTCTATGCAAAACAAAATCATGCAGAGTAACGCCACCGTCGTGTCCTTCTAAATCTCTAGCTTGTTGTCGTAAGATGTTACAAAGGTACGTTCAATAGATGATGCTGCATAAACCTAGCTCTAGACAAAATCAAATTAAGTGTTCCTAGCCTAGGCTGGGAATTGTAACATTCTAACATGTTGCTAGGGCCTGCTAAGCATATAACAGGCAGGTCTAGCCTACTACAAAGGACCTACCTGGTACAAGATGGGCCTATATATAAAGGCCTAAATATAGTGCATCGTAGGCCTGTACATTATATTAATGCCTACCTACAGCTATACATCAATCTTATGCTTAGTCTACTCTATGAGCCGATAGCCTAGTAGGCTCGCACATCAGGTTTCGGCCTACAGCCTCCATAACTGACCTCACGATAGGCCTATTCGCTTGTAATCTTATGCGGTATCAAGTTATAGGCAACAATGTCTAACTCTATATATTCATCGAAAGATCCGGTCGCCGGTCCAATGCCGGTCGTCGGTCCACTGCCGGACGCCGGTATACCGGTGCCGGTCCGGAATATTCCGGACCGGTTACATCTCTGAGGAATACATCCGAGGTGAAGTGGGCCTCTCTAACCAAAATTGGAGAGATGTTAAATGTAAAATGCTGATGCTGAAGCATATAATAAATAACACGAACAAACTGAAAAGAATGATAATAGAAGAGTGGGGAACTGGGATCATAGACTGGTTAGAAGATTGTAAATTGAAATTAAAAAAAATTGACATGACGGTTGAAGAACTGACTAGCGAAAAAACGACAGGAGTGTTGAAGCGGATAAACAAATACGATAATGAAGAATGGAACCGAACTGGAAGAAAGGAAGTCTGAAATGGTACTTCGAATCGCGATTTACGATAGGTGGACGAAAATTGTTAACAACGGGAAATGGAAGCTATATAACAAGAAGATGGATATGTGGGGCGGTGCTATTAAATGCGAAAATAGGAAAGGACACTCAAGAGAAATTGTGCTTAAAGTGTAATGTTGAAGAAAATATGGAACACGTGATGAAGAATTGTGAACGTTATAGAGACTTGCGAAAAAAGTATAAAATTGAACAACAGACGAAGATGGAAATTATTTTGGGCATAGAAGATTACAAGACGTACGAAAAATATAGGATAGAACTCTACGAACAATTTAAATGTCGGACAACAACAATGAAGTGACTTTGAAGTGGCTTACAATGATCTACATGTATTTACTTCCTTTAACTTTATAACTTCTCGTTAAATTGTTCTTCTTCTTTGAATATATGTAAAATTAGTTGTTAAAAGTAGCTGGCGGATGAGAGCCGCTACAAAGGTTTTATCTCTCAATAAATTCTATTCTATTCTATTCTTATACTATTTCGGCTAAAAGCACTGAAAGAGCATTTGATGTGCAATGCTTATGTAAAATGAATTATATTGAGCCATATAAAAGCAATCGTTGAAATGTAATCTTCAATTATCTTTTCATTGAATGTGAAAGCAAAAGATAGAGATTCTAAATTTCTGGGTTGGCTTCTAGTGAACTTTATTTTGATGACTTGACTTGTTTTCCAAATAGCAATTTGTGCAGCCTAATGAGTGTCATGATGATATAATGAAATGCTATGCAGGCCATACGGGGTTGGAATTGAATTACCGTTTTTTCTGTCTGATCGTAAGATGCGATTGTCTATACCAGAGTAACTTACATGTAGACTTACATAAGCAAGAGAATGAATTAAGCCGTAGAAACTGATGCACATTGCGAATGTGAAATTCTGTCAAGTTCATACGTCAAAGGCAAATTGACACTATAATTGAGGCAGATTGATTTAGGCTTCTATTTGATTTATAGATTCCAGCAATTTTTAGATTTGGTCTAAATAGGGCCTACCCAGATTTCAGTATGTGCAGGTCTTCTGTTCTACTCGCACAGCGTTGATACAATGTGTTCCTTTTATCTTAACAAGCTGATATTTTACATGTAAGTTGGTAATACCCTCACCTGCCAGCAACTTAGTGGTATTCGGCCAATTCGTCCAGCAAGTATTTATTTCAACATGACATTTCTCAAAAAAATAGCTAAATTGTCAAAATTTCCATAGTATGTGAACATGATCCTACTTGCATACCGTTGATATGATGTGTTCGTTTTTTCTTAGCAAGCTGATATTTTGCATGTAAGTTGATAATACCCTCACCTGCCAGTAACTCAGTGGGATTTGGCCAATTCGTCCAGCAAGTATCTATTTTAACATGACATTTTTCAAAAAAATAGTTAAATTCCAAAATTTCCACAGTATGTGAACATGATCCTACTTGCATACCGTTGATATGATGTGTTCGTTTATCTTAGCAAGCTGACTGTACCCTCACCTGCCAATTGACAAAATATGTTCCTTTCATCCTAATAAGCTGAAAAGTGAGAGGGTTGATAACAGAATTACCTTTTATTATATCATACTTATTGGAATCAGAATCACATTCTCACTATTTTGATGCGAAATTCTCTCTGCAATGTTCTTCTTTATTATCTATGAAATTCTCATCATCATGAATTTTATGAATGAGTGACTAAAACTGTAAGCAGATTGTTGAGACCTGAGCTTCTTTTTTCCAGGAACGGCAATGCAACGAAACGCCAAGGCAAGAGCTTCAGCGAAATTGTAAGTTTCTTGGGGTGTCAGGAATAATCTCTTTGTAATTGAGTGCTCTGTATGTTGTGAGATATAAATGATTTTTCGTATTCCTCGATATTGTGTTGATGTTTCTATAGTGTAGGTGTATACTGGAAAATATATTTGTCACATATTCATCGTAGCTCAATAATTTAATTGCATTTTAAGACATTATGTTATATAAATATTATCAGAATTTATATTGTTAATGCTGCTATTTTAGATTTTCGAAATCTACAAGGACTGGTGAGAAGTGTTCCTAGCGTTTCAACGATGTTAATGTTTCAGTTCAGTGTGCTGGAGGTGTGCGGTCGGAAACCGAACCCGATCGGGTTTAGGTCGGGTTTGGGTTTGTTGAGAATTGTTCGGATTCTTTCGGGTTATAAGTGAAATGTGAAATTCCAGAACACACAAGCCAGATGTTGGTGTCATACAGATACTAGTTAATCTACTATGTTATAGTCCCCCTATTTGTTATACGCAAGTGCTGCTGTAAATTGGTCCTCGCTGGTCGCTGACTCACATAATGTTCATTAGCAACTAGCTGCCACCCTTAGAAATACCCCCTTTAATCTATTATGAAGCTACCTTAATTTTTTCGTATACATTTCTGCAGTACTAACTAAATTTTCATTAGTTTTTAGAAATCTTTGAAATCTTTGCTTGATTGGACATTTATTACGATAACACTTAAATGTTCTTTCTTGAAATATTGCTGACAACAAATGTAGAGTTCTATAATGATGAGATAATCGAAATCAGATGGTTAAGCCAAGCGACTATAAATCAATGTATAGACATGGATATAAAACTCTCAATAGTGTTCTGCATGATTATTATTGTCTGATCTTAGATGATAATGACAATTTGACATGCATAAGATGAACTCACGCAGTCCAAATCATCCAATGGCCCCTCGCCTTTAAACTAATTGAATGCCTAAGACGAGTATGATGAAATTAGCTCAAGTCTTAAACTACCAGACAATTCCTGAGCCTTGGGAACTCAGTATCCACTATTGGGAATTTATCTCCTCTCCATGTCTGTATATTGATTCATAGTCGCTTGACTTAGCCATCTGATTTTGAAAATGATATCAATGATATGGATTGAAAGATGTCAGGATTTGCTGCATTTTGATTGTTACGTTTGTGCATTTTAAGTCCGGGTACCCTCCGGACGACCACCAATGATGCTTTCAGTTGGTCTCGAACCTTGAAAGCCATGGCGTTAAAACCATTAGACAAAAAATGGAAAATGGTAGTAATGCAATATCCCATATGTATAGCAGGTTGATGGAGTTGATTAGCCCTCAGCATCAATGAATCCTGATGGAAAGAGCAAATTGTAACTCAGCTTAGCCACATACACGAAGGACTGTTAATTACTTTCGAGACGAAACATTTTGATAAATCATAGTTGCAGTAAGCAACTTACGACTTTTCAGATAAGTGTTCTCATTCAACCCAAACCGTTAAAGATTAAGTCAACATAAAATGACAGTCCGAAATATTGATTTGCAAAATATTTATTATTGATAACATTGCTGATGTTTTTGACATAATGAAGATTTCGAAATTGACATAATGAAGATTTCGAAATTCCAATTTTCCTTTCAGACACTCTATTGAAAGGTTCAACACAACCGGCGTCGAAAAATCGTGAGCTGATTGTTGAAGTAGACCAATTTGAGAGTAGTGGCCGCTGCGATGTAGTCCACTTTCCTATACGCAATGAAGCAGACACTCTATTGAAAGGTTCAACACAACCGGCGTCGAAAAATCGTGAGCTGAATGATGAAGTAGGCCAACTTGAGAGTAGTAGCCGCTGCGATGAAGTCAACTTTCCTGCAAGTATTGAAGCAGACATTCCGTTGGATAGTACAAACCTCTTAGACTTCTTGACCGAAGGAAAGGAACCTCTTGGTTCTAAAGGTAAAGAACAACTGGATGAAACGATGGAATCCGATAATTTCATCGAAGAATCTGATTGCGAGTCTGATGATGAGGATTCTGAGGAAGAGGGCGAACTAAGACATTGTGAAAATGTTCGTAATGGGATACCAGAAAAAAATCGAATCCAGATTTTAGGCACAAAAAATTCTCATGACTAACAGGCTTTCGATAAGTGTGATGTCTGTCTATTTTGTGAAAAGAAAGTGTTGAGTATTAGTTTGTGGAGACATCTTGAGAACAACCATAAAAACGAAAACGAAGTTAAAGAAATTTTTGCAATGGATACGAGTAATGGGCAAAAGACCGTTCCAGGACACCATAAAATTAAAAAAAATAGTATCTTTAAAAACGACATAAATTCATGAATTTGAACCCTTTTTCAGGTTTTTAAGACCTAAATACATGAATTTAGTCCATTCAAAAAGTATCATTTTTTCAAAAAATGGTATTTTTAAAAACGACATAAATTCATGAATTTGATCCCTTTTTCAGGTTATGAAGACCTAAATTCTTAAATTTAGGGGTTTTTAAAAATACCCAATTTTTCAAATTTTTCAAAATCTCAAAATTTGAGAATTACAATTTTACACCCGCCCTTAAAATCATGACCGTTCCAGGACACCGAAAAAATCATAAAAGTTAAGAATCTCAAATTTGTGATTATGACATTTTTCATTGCTCAAATCATGACCGTTCCAGGACACCGAAAATCATAAAAGTTGAGAATTTCAAATTCATGAGTTTAGACGTTTTTCAGGTTTTTAAAATATATCATGTGTCTAATAATATTTGAAGGAATTGACATATTCTTAACAATAAGTTTAGGAGTATTTACAATTGTCATTTCATCAGGCGTTCTTACAATTCCTGTTGTTGCTACTGCTTTGTACTCAGATGAACACTCAATTGTAGAGAACATCTGCTTCTCGCATTTATGAAGAAAAGGCATTTCAGTGTAAAGAGCTGTGTCCTCCAACTCAAACATTTGAAAAGAAACAATGTATGAAAGAACAAACAGCTGCTACACCCACTTAGACATTAGTAAGACGTGGAATATATAACCAGCAAATCCTACTACGGCTGCAATGCCGTGAAACAATACACAACAACAATAATCGATATGGCTATTTCAAACAATTGTGCTGAAGACTTATTTAATTTAACAGTGTTTCTTGTCAGTGAAGGTTGTGTCAAAACGCTCTCGTCATATATTTCTCAAAATGAGACAAGATCAATTTGAAGATAGAAGAAAACAATCGTTGCCAGGGAGGATGAAAAAATTACGAGAGGAATTCAAGAGGAATATATTTTGAGAGGCATGAATTTACAGATTCTGAGTGATTTCATGGACCCAAATGGAGAGAATAATACAATTTTAAACTTACACAAATTCTTGTTGCATGAAAAAAGAAGCAATTCACTCAGTGTTATGTGTAAAATTTTTATCGGTAAGCACATCAACTATCTTCTATATCTTTGTGATAATGACAAGACATATTTTTATAGTCTCTTGAAGCAAAATGATTACCGAAGTTTCATTTCAATTAGGTAAAATTAGCAGACAATTTTCCTATGCTTTGTAGGGTGTCTGTTTCTATTGTTCTTTTAAAATCACGACCTAACGTTATCGGAAGATTGACTACAAAAGGATGGATAATTTTCATTGTGTAAAGCAATTATGTGACATTCCAAATGATTCCATTCTTCTCTCAAACAATGGTGCGTCTTTTAACGACAATATTGCGCTGACATATTCAATGGAAATTGGATGTGAATCCCCGCTTTGTTACTGCGACGGCCGCACGACACTTTATTTTCAATGTTTAGACCTATGCCATTATTTCCTTGAACAATGGTGCGTCATTCAGCTAAAATACTGCGCCATTCAACTAATCAAATCAACGCGTTAACATTAGACGCGCTGTGAAGAAAACTTATCATTCTTGAAACCCCTCTGTTTTATATGCAATGTTATTTCCTGTTTTACATGTACATACAATTACTATGCCATTCAGCTAAAATACTGTGTTTCAACCAATTAGAACGCGTCCACAGCGTGGACAGAAATCCCATTGTTTAGAAAACTTGTATCTGTCTGTTTTATATGCAATGCTATTTCCTGTTTTATATGCAATGTTATTTCCTGTTGCACATGTAAATACAATAGAGCGCTTCAACCAATTAAAACGTGTCCACGCGTGGACAAATTTACATGTATTTTAATGTATGCAAAGTGGTTGTAACCAAATTGAAATATCCATGTGTTGTTTTTAATTTAACATTTACGGGAATATAATAGAAACATTTTGTCTTCTATAAAAATGAGTAACATTAGAGTCTTCCTAAAAATATACGGCAAACAAACAACTACGTATTTCGATTTAAATAGAATTTCAGAAGATTGTATTCAAAATATTTATTCAAAATATTTCTTTGAAAAATGGAAGAAACAAAAATGGAAGAAACCGCAAGAATATATCCTTCGTTATCATATGAACGTAGTTCTACTTTAATGGACATTGAAAAAATGAACAAAGAAAAACACAAAGATAGAGTTAGGTATATGAAAGATAAGGAATCTCAATTATTATTAAGATTAGAGCATTATAAAAAATTAAGAAAAAGATGGACTAAAGTTAAGAATGTAACACAAGGAATTGGCATATTCTTAACAATAAGTTTAGGTCCTTTAACAATTGTTATATCTTCTGGTGTTTTAGTAATTCCAGTAGTTGCTACTGCTTTAACTGGTACGTGTGTTTTTGCAACTTCACTTGTTACAATGTTAGATAAATCTTTAATAACTAAGCATTTACATATTAAAGAAGTTTATGACAAATTACACTACTACTTTCAAAGAGTATGTGATGATAATGTTATTACGTTAGATGAGATTGAAAAATTTGATCAAATAGCTAATGAAGCTAATAAAACGCCATTTCATTTAAAGTCCGAAAAAGTTGATGATAAGAATAGACAGGATGATAAAACTTTTAGTGATGGTAAAATTTCTAATGAAGAAAATGATAAAATTTTTTTAGAAGAGCTAAAAACTTTAAGCGAAAATTTAAGCAAAACTTTATTAAACAAAACTTAAAACGAGAAAACTTTAAACGAAAAGATGTCAGACAACAAAGCAATAAAAAAATAATTTGTTCAGTAAAATGTTTTTGCTGTATTCCAATGTTACCACAAAATTCAAATACTATATTTTAAAAATGGATAAAAGTAGAGCTGATAATTTTAAAAGAATAAAACAATTAGAAGAGTAAATAAAACAAAGAAATATTATGAAAGAAAATCATCTTCAACATAGAATGATAAAAGCTGGTATTCAATCTGATATGTTTGAAAAAATGCAGCAAACTGAACAAGTAAAAACTGATTTTGAAAAAACTATGAAACCATTTAAAACTCTTGAAAAAGAACTTACAAATAATGATTAACAAATTGATATAACAGATCCAGAGCACAAAACTATATTAGATGACTATGGATTACTAGAATCAAACATTAACAAGAAATTAACAAAATCTATGCAATTTGAACATTCTATTTCATTTATAGATGGAAAAACAATACCTAGATTTTATCTCGGACAAAAAGAAATATTTCCACAACCTTTTCGAGGTTTAATTTTTTCACCAGATAAATCTCCTTTTAATTTAGATAGAAATTTTGTTGATCTTTTAAGAGGAGCAGATTTAAATAATTTTGCTGTAGAAGATCTTATAAAATATAAAGCTATGTTAGATAGAGTTGGTGCAGTAAAATCTCTTAGACGTTATAAACAATTAGAAAATTTATTATCAACGGGAGTTAAAGTAGGAAAAGGTTTTAAAACAGAAACAACTGTATTCTTACCAGATGACCCACAAGAATTACTAAATAGATTAAATATTTTAATATCTGCAATAAAAAAAGGACATAATTCTAGTTTCAATGAAATTCATGCTATATTGAAAAGACTGTTAGAAAGGAAGATTCTAAATGAAGAGGATTATAAAAGTATAACGAACCGATGGTTCTAGGGCTTCGCCCGTAGCTGAAATATGTTGTTTCTAATTTTTATCTATGATTTTTTTATCTATGAATTTTTATCTATGACTTTTATCTACGATTTTTATCTATAATATTTATTCAAAATTTTAACTAAAAAATGTGTTCAGCAGATTTAGACAAAATTAATAATCATTTAGAAGATTTGACAGAGATTTTGGGTTTATCAAAATTTAGTACGACGTTAAAAATTATAACAACTACTTCATCACACACTTGTAATTTAGAACCCATTCTTCATTTAGAACTGAATAAAAATTATCAAATTGCATTGACTAGTTTCTCTACATTTAACACTATTCAAAACGTTATCAAAGATGTGAATGATCAATTTAGATATTCTACTGATAAAGGAAAAACGTGGAAAATACTAACTTTTCTTCCTGGTTCTTACGAAGTTGAATCAATATCAAATGAAATTAAGAGACATTTAGGTATACCATTTAAAGATAAGAAACAATTACATTTTGCAGTTGAACCGGCAGTTAATAAATTTTCTCTTACTTTAGACGAAAATCATCAAGTTGATTTTAATCATGATAGATCATTGTCAAAGCTATTAGGATTTAATAAACAAACCTATAGTCAAGGTTATCATTTAGGTGAGAAGATTCCAAAAATAACTGAAATAAATTCAATTGTTGTACATTGTGACATTATTGAAGGAGGATATATAAATGGTAAATTGTCAAATTTAATATTCAGTTTTCCAGCTTTTACTGTACCCATTGGTTATAGATTAAATGTAATTCCACAAACATTAATATATTTCCCTATTACAAGAAAAACTATTAACAACATTAACATGAGAATCACTGATGAGAAAGGACAAGAAATAAATTTTGGAGGTGAAGAGATTATGATAGATCTTTTGGTTCGGGAGGTATAAACTCCCGTTCGGGAGGTATAAACTCCTACGCGAAGCTAGAAAAGTTTAATTTTCTTCTTCTTCCTTAAAAATAAAAATAAAATAAAAATAAATTTTTTTATCAAAAAATGAGTGAAGTACCCCCATTAAATAAAAAAAAACTTAAATTTAATCATCATCCAAATTTATCTAATAAAGTTTTGTCAGTTATTTGTGGAAGATCAGGATGTGGAAAAACGTATCTATTATTTAAAATTTTAACGACTCCAAATTTTTTGGATTATAACAATCTTATAATTTATACAACAACAGCAGAACAACCCGTCTATCAATTTTTAAAATATGGATTTGAAAATAATTTTAAAAAAACAGCAATTGCTTCTTTATTCAAAGAATATGAAAAATCTGAAGATGAAGAAGAAATAAGTTCGTGGTGTGAAGAAGCAGCGAAAAATAATCAGTTAGTAGAATCTAATAAAAATAAGCATATAAAAATACAATTAATAGATGATAGTGGTAATATGCAAGATCCTAGTAAACTAGATAAAACAATGAAACATTGTGTAATTTTTGATGATTGCGTTAATGATAGAAATCAGTCAGTTCAGAGAAATTATTTCACAAGAGGTAGACATAATAACTGTAGTGTTTTTTATTTAACACAAAGTATGTATTCATTAGACGGAAGTGTTATTAGAAAGAATGCAAATATATTTATACTATTTGAAATAAATGCAAGAAACGTAAGTGATTTGTTAAGAGATTTATGCGTAAGAAATAAAGATGAATTTAAACAATCGTGTAACAATGCTTGGTCAAAAGATTATGGATTTATCACAATTAATATTGATAAAAAAATTCATGATAGAGTTATAGAAGATTTGTTTGCCGAGTGATAAAAATATACAAATATAGTGTTATAATATTTCATTTTTTTTATTTTATGTATATATCAAATTTGTCTATCTTAGAAATTAGAAAATTAAAAAGGTGAAGTAGTTATTCCATCAGGTAAAATTTTTCTTTTATCATCAAATGGATCTAATGCTAATTTATGTTCTTCTTTTAAATACATTTTATGTTTCTTTGAATTAAGTCTATAATTACATGCTGTTTTTATTTCATTATTAAATAATACATTTTTATAATCTTGAAATATTATTTGATTAGCCACTGATGCCTTTGAAATTCCTTTTAATGTTTTATGTGTTTTAATATTATTAGTTGTATCATAACAGTAACATTTAGATTTTAAAAATATAGCTTCTGTTATGAAATCTTCATTTCCTTCTAATTCATCTTTTACTTTACATAAATCAGAAGGATGAATGATATCTTTTATTTTATCTATTTCTTCATCAAGTGAAGAATTATACGGTATTGTTAATTCTAAGAAAACAGAATCGGTATCTGTAAAGTGTAATTTATAGTTTTTGCCATAAGCCGGTGCTAAATAATCATATATAAATCTATACATAGTTTAGGTAATTCTAATATAGTGAATCCAATAAAATTAAAGTTATCATGTTTTACGCTAATTCGACGTAAATGTACAGCACATAGTTCATCACTAAATCTAGTAGTTCTTTTATATGTAGGTTTCCTTGTTAAATTTTGAAACCTATCTTTATCATAAACTATTTCAATATTTTGTCTATTACGCACATTTTCTAAAGTCTTACCATAAAATGCATTATTCATTAATTTGAAGAACACGTTTCCAAAATCATCTTTATTTCTTTTAGCTATTTTACGTTTTTCAATATTGAACTCTATATAATTTTTTAACCATTTAGATTTTTGATAAAATAGTTTTCGATGTATTTTGGTGAGAATCATTCCATGTTCTAAATACCAATCTAGCATTCTTCCTTCAATAACATACTTTCCTTTATTACTTTGTGTTAACATAAGTTTTTTTGTTGGTCTGTATTTCTTAGGAATTATAGATTTTTGATAATCTGAAAAATCTTCTATATTGGGAATTTTGTTTTCGGGACAGAAAGGAAAATATTTTGTTTTATCTTTTATTTCATCAGGATATACTAAATCAACTTCATATATATAACCATGATTATAATTTCCATCATATGTTTTTTGATAATCTAGAATATTACACCATGACACTTCACCTGTTGGTAATTCTTGTGTCATGCAAGAAGAATATAAGCTATTAAAATCATAATATAACAAATAGTTTTCTCTCATGATTTCATCAACTGCTGCTTGACTAACTTCATTTGATATAAGTCCTTCCATATTTTGATTAAACAATTTTATAAACTGATCACTTTCTTCTGGAGATAAAGGTTTCATTATTCCATAATCATCAGGATTTACTTTTTTATTGTAACACTTAACATATCTATTACCCAAAACTGATGAAACTCCACCTCTAATTCCAGATTCAAAAAATAATAATTTATCATATGTATTTTCTTTATAATGTTTAAGTTTAACGGACTTTGTCCTAGAGCCATCGGCTTGAACACCGGTATGTTTCAATCCTGCTAGCCATGTTAAACCTGGTGTAGAATAACAATAACATGGATCTATTCCGTAATATTCTAAACACATATCACGAAAGTTTTCAAAAAGATCAGTAAGGATTAATACATCTATCTGAAGATATTTCATTGTATAATCATACATTGTTTTACAATTTAACTCTCTCCAATTCTTTTCAGCTTCTGCATAGTCTTCTTCAGATAATTGTGATTGTTTTAATGTTGATTTAAATTTATTTATTGGAGGAAGTTGTTTTTCTTTCATAATTTTATTCACAGAATTAAAATCTCCAGTTATGTACTCATACGGAAATATGCCTTTTAAAGGTTTTAAATTATATTTATTTAATATTTTACATTGTTCAGGTTTCAAAGTTTTTCCCATAACATCTAATGAATAAGGAGTAAAAAATCTAAATGCATCTAAAATTCTAATACAACCTAATTGCATTGAAAAATATTCTTCTTCTTGTTTACATAGTACATTTATTTGTTGTTGTTGTAATTTTTTAGATGAAAATAAATCTTTCATTACTAGATGGAAATCATATTTAGAACCATTGTAGAAATATAAAGGAACAAAGTTATATTTAAATTTATTAGCATTAAGATTACAAGAATTATGTGCTGCTTCTCTATATAATCCATTTAGATGATCATGATCTTTTACCTTATCAAGATATCTACCTCTGCCAGTTTTATAATTTTTTGTAAATTCTTTTCCACAGTAATAACAATTTGTTTCATTAACAAAATTATTTTTTTCTTCATCCGTTAATGGAAGCATTGGTATATTTGTTTCAAGCAATTGTGAAAAACGTCCTTGTAATTCTTCTACTTTCTTTGTAAACATTTCTGAACTATCTTCACCATAGTATTGATAATATTCTGATTTAAATAATTCAGGATAATTTGAATGAATGTACATTCCCCAACATAATGGTTTTTGTTCAAATAAATATTTTTTACTTTGTTCAGATACACTTTTTTCAGGTGCAGTTTTTCATAATTACAAACCGAAGGTTCTAGGGCTTGGCCCGTACCATTTTCAGAATTATCATTTTCAGAATCGGGCGAAGCCCTGGAAGACATCTCCGATGTCCCGTAATCTTGTGTCATATTAACATTATATGCTTCGAAATCACAATATATTGTAAAGGGTACTTTATTTTTGAAACACCATTTATTGTATTCTAAATAATCATCTTTAGGAAAAGTATTTTCAACTGCTTCGTTTTGTTGACAATTCTCCAAATGTCTATTCATTTCTTCTTTAGTTCTAAAGCTCGTCATACATTGGAGACAGGGAAAATTAGCATTATCTGAAGTTTTTGTAAATATAGAAACATCTTTACACAATATAAAATGTCCCTGATAATATAATATATTCGCTTGTGCTGATTGTTTTGTTTGTTCTGGTTTTTCAAATTTATCTTGATATATTTCATGTGTTCAATCAATTTGTCTTTGTAAATCTTTTTCAGTCTGTTGAAAATTTTGATTTAATATTTGTAACTGATAACTATATTCTTTATCATATTGTTCTTTATATTGTTGTAGACATTTTTTTAAAGATACATTTATTTTTTGATTGGTTTCATTTTCTTCATTATTTAATTCTTTATTGTCTTCATTATTTTCTTCATTTAATTTTTGTATCGTTTCTATCTTATTTTGATATTTATGGCCATATTCTTGTACTAATATTTTTGTTTGTTATTGATAATCTGTTTTACATTTTTGTAAAATTTCATTTAAAGTTTGTAAGTTTTGTTGATATTCTAAAGATAAAGATAAATAATCGGAATCATAATCATAATTATAATTACGTCCTTTATAATTATTATGATTAATCATTGTTGGTGATAATGTTTTAACAATTTCAAATTTTTCAGTACATATTATATTTCCTTGGTAAAAAATATTATGATGCATGTAATTTCTTATATCATTATATACTATTTCTGATTGACATAAATTTTCATTATTCAAATAAAATTTTTTTGAATCTGAGTAAAATGGAGTAATATTACCAATAGAAACATAATTCACATTTAATTCAAAAACATTTACTTCTATTAAATTTTTATTCTTTTTATGAAACTTTTTTAACCTATTATAATCATATGGAAATTCATGTAAACCATCAGAGAGATCAAATTCATTTATGTATTCTTCTTTATTGTAATGACTTAGTCTTTCTTTATGATATTCTGCAGGATGTAAATGTGCTATAATACTCCACAGAAAACAATAATCATCTTCATTTTTTATGTTGATTAATTGTGGTGAACTGAATGGCAAAGGAACATAACTACCACCAGTATTATTTTTATATTTATCAATTACTATTTTCTTAGATAGTATTTTAACAAGTCTCCAACCAGATTCACGTAACTGGGCTTCAATTATACAATTTTCTAATTTAAGTATCATTTGTTCAAATATGGGTTGTATATCATTTACATTATGAATTTCTTGTGAATTTGTAAAATGTCCTTTTATTATTTCTTCAGGAATTCCATCAGGTCCATTTTTTGTATAAAGAACTTCTACATTCATATAACATTTGAAAGATTTTCTAAATATATTATAAAAGTTTGTTAACACATTATAAAAAGTTTCATCGGTTTCATTATGTTCAACAGATTCATTAAATAAATATTTTATATCTGTTACGGCTTCATCGGTTCGTTCAGCTTCATCTGTTTTTTTAATATCGTTTAATTCATCTATTTCGTTAAATTCATCAGTATCGCTAAATAAATATCTTCCATCTGGTACATGTTCATCTTCACTATTAAAAACTTTTATATTCCGAATGTTAATAATCATCAAACATTTTTTTAACTTTTATATCAGTAGGTAATGTTTCTAGATAGTTTATATAATTATTTAATTTTAATATATTTCCTTCATCAACTCGATCTACATTTTGTAAATGCAATTTACTATTTAAATGAGATTGATAACTTCTTTTTGTTTGCAACTTTTTTTACATAAGTTACAATAAAACTTGGTATTTTCCATTTTTTTATTTTTTAAAGAAAAAAATTGTGTTTTAATTTTAGATATAAACATTCTAATATCAAGGACCTGAGAGTTATTTTATATTACTATATATTTCACGTTCCTAAGTTATTTTATTTTCTTTGTCACATTAAGTTTTATCATATTAAGTTTCATCATATAATGCTTTATCAAATGATAATTTAAATTTATTTTCACTAACTATTGATTCTTCATCATCATAAATTACATTTTTTGGTATAGGATGCCATTCCCTGATAGGATACCATTCTCTTATTGGAATATCTAACTCTAAATTACATTTTTTATCTGATAATAATATAATAGAGAAAAATATTGGTCTTTGATCTCTTTTGGAAAATTTAATAACACCACCATAATCTGAATCACTTTTAGTTTTTATTAAAGATGATAAAATTTTAAATTGATTAGATGTAAATCCTAATTTAAATTTTGTAGACCCGACACATAGTTGTCTAACAGTATCTTCAACTATTCCGTCATTATTATTTTCAATCGTACGAAAATGAAATTTAGATAAATTTTGATTATATGTAGTATTAATATCATGTACATCAGTATGAGATATAAATTTTTCTTCACTTAAATTTTTATAATTACTAATATTTTTATAATCTTTTTTACCATTTACACCATTTTCAGATGTTTCAGAATCATCATCTATATTATTATCATTATTATCATAAGATTCTTTAAGATCGGGCAAAGCCCTAGAACCTTCGGTTCGTTTATTATGATTATGATTATGGACATTGTTAATAGTATAAGGTGTTGTCCACATATAAATTTTCTCTTGTTGAGCTAAACCATTTATATAAGATTTTAACAAATTAATATTTAAATTTGAATATAATCCTATATAAGTATCATCATCATATCATTGGGGCATTTCTAATGTTTCTTGTTTATAAATTGTATCTCTGTAATAAACTTGACATAATAATTCTTCATTATGCTTTTTACTCTCGATATGAATATTATATTGGTTTTGTTCATCAACAAATAATCTAATTTTTCCTTTGGAAAAAGATTTTAATTTTTTAACTAATTCTTTAATATTGATATAATTGATAATTTTAGTTTCTATCCAATCAGTATTACTAATCGGTAGAACTGCTCTAATAAATCCATAAACATTATTATGACCGATTATAACCATATTTTCTTTATTCAATTCTACATAAGCCACATCATTATATTTACTAACAATATCCATAAATTTAATAAATGGATCTCCTGGAAAAATACAATAGTTAGTTTCTATAGAAGGTAAACCTTTAGTCTGTTCTCTAAATATTTCGGCTTGTAATTCAAATAAAATATTAACATCTATACATGGATTATTATTATTATCAAAACATTTATTTTCAAATCCCGTTGATCTCGTCGAATAAGAAGAACAGGATGATGCGGGCGAATATAATTTTTTTAAATTTGGTTTTTCCATTTTTTTATTTTTATTAGAAAAAATTTTATTTTTTTTCTCATTATATAAAAAAATTACTTTTTTATTGTTTTAAAAATGATGTTACCAAATGTTGGTGGAGGTGCACATATCCCGAATAATCGCGAATCAGAAATAGAGATAGAAAATTATATCATGAAAACTGGAGACGTTTTATCTGGTCCATTGCATCTTTCTATTCTTCCGCAACAAAATACAGAGTTAACAAATAAACAATATGTTGATACACAAATCAATGACTTAAAAGAAAAATATATAAACGATGTTTTGATTCCACTGATGAATGAATTAAAGTTGCTTAAACTTAATGACAAATCATTAAACGAAAAATTATTAAAACTTGATAAAAAGGATAGAGAGCTAGAAGCAGATATAGCAAAACTTTTTAAAAAGATTTCTGAACAATCAAAAATTTTAATATTACTTTCTTTAAATTTAAAATCTGCTGTAATTAAAAATAAACATCAGATAAAATTATTGAAAGAACAATTAGAAGATGAAATAGAAAAACTACCTGAAAGAATTTAAAAAATTTAAAGCAGTTACAAGCTACATTCCAAAAAAGTGTTGATGAATTAAGTTCTAAAATTACTCAACAAATGAAAAAGATGAATAGAATAATAAATGAAGTAAACTCACTTAATCAAAAAGTTGATAAAATTAAAACTCTTAAAATCAATTTAGAAAATGAATTAAAGAAAAATTTACAAGAAAACTCTAAAGAAAATAAAGAACAGTTAGATGCTGTTAAAAGACAATTAGATGTTCTTAAAATTAAGTTAAATGCTCTTAAAACGGCGTTGAAGATTAATCAGCAGAAAATGCAAGTTAATAGAAAAGAAATTAAAGTACGTCACACGCTACTTGACGCGATAGATAAAGTGCAACAGTCAATTAATAAAGTTCTCTCGAAGTTGTTGTCCATTCACAAACGTAAATCTTGATCATAAACGTAAATCTTAGCGCAAATATTAACGTAAATATTTTTTCCAAAAAGTCAAATTTATTCCTAAAAAATGCCTATAATTTATAAACACAATCTTAAACATTTTGCTTCAAATCAAAGAATTGCTCATGAACCACGTATGAATCCTGTTTATCATTATGATAATAGAGAAACAGTTCACACGGAAGGAGCTGGCATCTTTTCTGGTATTGGAAGTATCGTTAACTTAATTAAAAATAATAAAGATTTGATTACATCTGCTGCAAAAGGAGCAGCTGCTATAGGTAGTACAGCTAGTGCAATATCAAATGCTGTTAAGTCTCAAAACGAATTAAAACAACTAGAAGCTATTCGTAAACTTAGGAATGATTCTGAAGAACTAAAAAATTTAAAAAACTTTCAGAGGAAACAAAAAACAAAATTGCTAACATAGCTGTAGGGGGTGAAACCTTGAGGAGCAGAGCTCCGTCTGATAGTAAACATAAGAAGAAATCAGGCGTAGCCATAAAACGTTCAATTGAAGAAATAAGAGGTAATGGCGTGAGCAGCAACCTTCGGTCTAACCAGCAAAAGCTGTAGCGGAGCTGGTCTAGCAAAATTCTAAAATTATATTTTAGTAAAATTATTTTAGTAAAATTTTTTTTGTAAAATTTTTTTAGTAAAATTTTTTCTGTGTGAGAGAAAAAACAAAAAGTCAAATTATTTTTTATAAAAATGTCTTCGCTAATTGAAAATAAATTTGAATTAGATAAACCACCAGGTGTTAGTTATAATCAAAAAAAGAATGACTATATAAGAATTGCTATGAATCCCGGATCTTCCAGTAGAGTAAATACTGGAGGAGATTTAATTTTTGAAGTTGATAATCAGCAGAGTTATATATATCTACCTGATTCATTTTTACACTGTGAATATTCTTTATATAGTGATGCTAATTTTACGACACCATTACCAGAAACCGATAATATTGCATTAGAGAATAATTTCTTTCCAAAATTATTAACACAAATGCGTTTAGATGTTGCAACTCAAAATGTAGAAACAATAAGTGATTCTCCAGGTGTAATTGATACAATGCTTAGATTTGTAACAATTGGTGAAAATAATAAAAAGTATGAAATCGAAGGTTGGTTTCCTGATACTAATGATGGTATAATTGTTGATGATTTAACTCACGCTGGAACAGATGCAGCAGGAATTGCGAAAGATGTAGAAAATATTGCAAAACATTTAAATAAAACAAACAATAGTGCATATAAAGAAAGACGTGAATTTAACAAGAAAAGTAAACAGACAGTTAATTGGTCATTGTCTCCATTATTCGGATATTTAGATTATGATAAAATATCATATCAATTAAAATTTAAATTAATAATTCATCGCACAGCATATAATGAATTAATCTTTTTTGGTAAGACTGGAAAAAAAGCATATTTAAAAATTGATAGACTTGAATGGTGGATTAAGCATATTACTCCTAGTTTAGAGATTGAAACAGCTATTGCAAAAAGATTAAATACTAACAAACCAATTCCAGTTAATTTTCTAAAGCGTACTGCTAGTTCAGTAACTTTTTCCGAACAAAGATTTAACTGGCATTTTACTAGAACTGCGAATACTCCAAGATATTTATTACTAACTTTTCAAAGAAATAATTCTCCAAGTTTTGATAAGAACAACAATCTTTTTCATATTAATACAATACGAAGTTTACAAGTTTCATCAAATCAAACCCGATATCCAATTGATCCATTAAGATTCGATGATACCAATAATCAATTTATGGAAGGATATGATTCTTATAGAAATCTTTGTATAGAATTTGGAGTTGAACCACAATTAACTCCTGGAGATTGGAGACATTTACATCCTGTTTTCTGTTTCGATTTAAGTGCACAATCTGAAGATATTATCAAGACTGGTTGTGATGCAACAATTAATATTGAAAAGAAAGATTCCACAACTTCATTGATGGCCTATGGTTTATTGCTAGAAGATGTAAAATATTCTATTGAAATTCTTGATGGAAAGATGGCAAGGATCGGTTAATAACCTGAGGACCTTTGGTCCGATAGGCTAAAGCCCAAGACTAAGTCGATTAATTAATTTTTTTGATAACTTAAAATTTTTTCATAACTAGAATAGATTAAAAATTCTTAACTTAAAATTTTTCATAACTAGAATAGATTAAAATTTTTGATAACTTAAAATTTTTTTATTAAAATTGTCGGAAGCGAAAAGTAATAATAAAACTCTTGAATTAAAATTACGTAATATTGTTGACAAAAATACCCCTAAAACTATTACGATTAATAAAAAAAAGTATTACATAACTAAACCAATGATAGAGAATATTCAATTACAAGAAGAAAAGAATGGCGGGATTCTCCCATTAATTCCTCTAAAAATAGGAGGTATAGCAGCAGCAGGAAGTGTTGCAGGTGGGACAGCTGGTATTGTCCAAGCAGTAAATAAAAATAAATCAGAGAAGGCAGCATTAGAAGAACAAAAACGACATAATAGAGAGTTAGAGAAAGCGGCAAGGGGTGAAGGAATAGTAGATAATTTTATTAGTAAATTAAATTTACTTGATTAAAGAAAACGAGTTCTTAAAAATATTCTCCACAATGTTGATGATTTAATTGAAATTAAAGAAACAAAAGATGGTTCTGGAATATATCTAAGTCCTAGTATGATTAGGTAAAATATTTTTTTTATTTTTATCTTTAAAATTTTTTTTATCTTTTAAAATGAATTCTACAAATTCCGAAAATTTAATTAAATTAAAAATATCTAATTTAGATTTATTGAATTATCTATTAAACAAAAATAAAAACTCAAATTGTAAAATTTATGAAGGTAACGACATACAAAAAACATTAGAAAACTCTCCTGGATTTATTTGGAGTAAATATTCGAAAGAAAAACATCTTCCTGGACATTCATATACTGGCCCAGGAACTCGATTAGATATAAGACTAGATGAGAATAATAATCCAAAACCAGGTGAAGAACCAATAAATAGAGTAGACGCCGCCGCTTATAGACATGATTTAGCTTATCGAAATCATGATCTAAGTTCTCGACATGCAGCTGATAAGAAGATGATTCAAGAATTAGATAGTATTCAAAATCCTACATTAAGAGAAAAAAATTGAATGTTTGTTAAGAAAGCTTTACAAGCTAAAATATTATTCGGACAGGGTTTAAATGAAACGACAGCAAAGCTGTCTGAGAGCAACGCTCGAACCTACGCATCTGAAATCCACAAAGAATACAGAAAGCCGAAATATTTATTGAAAGTAAAAGTATTTAATAAAGATGATATTTGGAGTGCTGATCTTATTCATATGCCGAATGAAAGGGACTACAAATACGCATTGACCGTTATAGATTTATATACACGATACGCTTGGGTAAAGCCTTTAAAAAATAAAAGTGGTCTTTCAGTTAAATATGCGTTTGAAGAAATCTTTAAAGAGAGAGAAAGCCAAAAAAATTGTTTATTGATAAAGGGTCGGAATTTTATAACCGCAACGTTCAGCCACTATTTGAAACTGTTTATTCAACTGAAAACGCAGGAAAAGCTGTAGTGATAGAAAGATTCAATCGGAAGTTAAAAAATAAATTATTCAAGAAATTTACTGAGCAAAGAAATCAGAAATGGTTGAAGATATTACCAGGAGTTGTAGAAGAGTACAATAATAAAGTTCATTCTGGTATTGTAGAAACTCCAAAGAATGCTTCTGACGACCCTGATTTGATAAGAAAATAAATATTCGAGAATAATTATTCGAATGAGAGTAATCCGAATTTGCAGAAACTTAAGCCGAAATTTAAAATTGGTGATAGAGTTAGAATATTTAAATATAAGAATAAATTTGAAAAAGGCTTTGTTGGCTATTGGACTAAAGAAATATTTGAAGTTTGTAAAATAAATCAAACTTATCCGATTACTTACGAAATCAAAGATTTAGATGACGAAAATATCAGAGGCCGATTTTATCAAAATGAATTACAACGAACTGATTTTTAATTATCATTATCATTATTATTGGAACTAACGTTTTTCGGGAATTAAATTCCCTTGTTAGGCGTAGCCATAGAACCTACAGTTCGTTCAATTCTAACACAATATCAAGAAATGGTACTCCTTTTTGTAATTTAAATAAAACATAAAGACATAATTGACCACAGTAAGTAGTTCCCGGTCTTTGAATTTGAAATGTATTATAAGTTCCATTGCCAAGTAATTTTTTGACTTAATTTGTAGGTGGAAGTCCGTATGAGTCAAAATAATAATTAGAACAGTTTATATTTCTTTGTCCTGCTGACCAATGTACACCTTTTTCATCTGACGTATGAAGATTTGTTATGAAATTTATAGTTATTGATGGAACTTTGTTCCGGGAACTGAAGGTTCCTGTTGGCTTATTTTTTAGGAATTGTAATTCGTCTCTCGTTAGAACATGAAAATTCTTTATTCCTAATTCATTTGCGATTTTCTTTAGGTCGAAATTTGTCGTGGTTTGCGTTCCATATAATTTAAAAAACTCCTTTATGTTGCTCATTTTATAATAAAAAAATTCCTTAGGGGACCCCTAGAAGACAGAAGGGAGGGGGTATTGATTTAAAACTGTTCTCTAATGATGACTTTCCTTACTACTTGGGGGGGGTATTGATTTAAAACTGTTTCATAATGATGACTTTCCTTACTACTTGGGGGGTATTGATTTAAAACTGTTCTCTAATGATGTCTTTCCTTACTACTTATTCGATTTTGAAATGATTTAATTTAATCTAAATTAAAACGTTACATTGTTACATTTTATTAGTAGAGTTAGTGTTTCGTACATCTTTTATCAATAGTAATTCATTACTCATCAATATGTGAAAATTCTTTATTCCCAATTGCTTAGCAATCTCATTTAAATCGAAATTTGACGTGGTTTTGTTTCCCGTATATTTTTTGGAAGTCTCTAATGTTTCTCATTTTTATAGAAGATAAAATGTTTCTATTATATTCCCGTAAATGAGAAATTAAAAACAACACATGGATATTTCAATTTGGTTACATCCACTTTGCATACATTCAATTTGGATACATTGAAATACATGTAAATTTGTCCACGCGTGGACACGTTTTAATTGGTTGAAACACTCTACTGTATTTACATCTGCAAGAGGAAATAACATTGCATATAAAACAGGAAATAGCATTGCATATAAAACAGACAGATACAAGTTTTCTAAACAATGGGATTTCTGTCCACGCTGTGGACACGTTTTAATTGGTTGAAACACTCTATTGTATTTACATGTGCAACAGGAAATAACATTGCATATAAAACAGAGGGGTTTCAAGAATGATAAATTTTCTTCACAGCGCGTCTAATGTTAACGCGTTGATTTGATTAGTTGAATGGCGCAGTATTTTAGCTGAATGGCGCACCATTATTCAAGAGAATATAATGAAATAGCATAGGTCTAACATTGAAAATAAAGTGTCGTGCGGCCGTATCGCAATAACAATAGCGGAGTTTAACATCCAAATTCCATTGAATATGTCAGCGCGGTATTGTCGCTAAATGACGCACCATTGTTTGGGAGAAGAATGGAATCATTTGGAATGACACATAATTGCTTTACACAATGAAGTCAATCTTCCGATAACGTTAGGTCGTGACTTTAAAAGAACAATAGAAACAGACACCCTACAAAGCATAGGAAAATTGTCTGCTAATCTACCTAATCTCATTGCAAATGAAACTTCGGTAATTGATCACTATAAAAATATGTCTTGTCATTATCACAAAGATATAGAAGATAGTTGATGTGCTTACCGATAAAAATTTTACACATAACACTGAGTGAATTGCTTCTTTTTTCATGCAACAAGAATTTGTGTAAGTTTAAAATTGTATTATTCTCTCCATTTGGGTCCATGAAATCACTCAGAATCTGTAAATTCATGCCTCTCAAAATATATTCCTCTTGAATTCCTCTCGTAATGTTTTCATCCTCCCTGGCAACGATTGTTTTCTTCTATCTTCAAATTGATCTTGTCTCATTTTGAGAAATATATGACGAGAGCGTTTTGACACAACCTTCACTGACAAGAAACACTATTTAATTAAATAAGTCTTCAGCACAATTGTTTGAAATAGCCATATCATTATTGTTGTTGTGTATTGTTTCACGGCATTGCAGCCGGAGTAGGATTTGCTGGATATATATTCCACGTCTTACAAATGTCTAAGTGGGTGTAGCAGCTGTTTGTTCTTTCATACATTGTTTCTTTTCAAATGTTTGAGTTGGAGGACACAGCTCTTTACACTGAAATGCCTTTTATTCATAAATGCGAGAAGCAGATGTTCTCTACAATTGAGTGTTCATCTGAGTGCAAAGCAGTAGATAAATTGTAAGAACGCCAGGAACGGTCATGATTTAAGCGAGAAAATTGTAATTCTCAAATTTGAGATTCTTAACTTTTCTGATTTTCGGTGTCCTGGAACGGTCATGATTTTAAGGGCGGGTGAAAATTGTAATTCTCAAATTTGAGATTTTGAAAAATTTGAAAAATTGGGTATTTTTAAAAACGCCCAAATTTATGAATTTAGGTCTTCATAACCTGAAAAATGACCAAAATTCATGAATTTAGACCATTTAAAAAGTACCATTTTTTGAAAAATCGGTATCTTTAAAAACGACTAAATTCATGAATTTAGGTCTTAAAAACCTGAAAAAGGGTCTAAATTCATGAATTTATGTCGTTTTTAAAGATACTATTTTTTTGAATTTTATGGTGTCCTGGAACGGTCTTTTGCCCATTACTACTGATATCTAATACGGCTTGACCGATATAGATGGCTCGATCCAAAGTCACATGTCGTCGTCGAATATGTACAACCATTGCGGATGAGCCTACTCCAAAGAAATTCTGACAGAGGGGGTGATGCGTATGTTTAAGAAACAATTTCCTATCACGCACAAAACGTGTCTTACCATACTTACGCACATCTTCCATGGTCTTTCCAAACAGTGCATTCACACATAGTTTGTGCATATTACGGGCCATCACACTTGTACTTCTCGCACGTTCTCGTGTATGGTATTTTATATAGGGTTGAATATACGCTTTTTGATGGAAGGTAATGCCTTTATACACATAACTCACGTGCATCCCCTGCTGCACATAGTACTGTAGAGCATAAATATGTACTGTATACTATTTCTTCCAATGATGCGTTAGTAACAGTTTCTGCGATGTCTTTTTCTTCAATTCCGCATGATGTATACTTTTCCATAAATCATGCATAAATGGTGACATTTCCTCTGAACTTAATTGACCTTGCATAGGAGCAAAGGGTAAGTCCATCGTCTGATCCTGTACCTCATCGAGATACTCAAGATCCACCGTTAGTATACACCCCTGATAGCCATTCACATCATAATTCGAAATCCATTGATCATCTATATCACTCAAATATTGTGGTGGGATCCATACAAAATTCCCTTTAGGCAGTTTCGCACTCATGGCGGTACCGTAAAGATTATTCGCATCAATATAGAATAAATGTGTATGAATATCATAAGTCTGTGGCGAGGCTACCACATGTTCGGCATGATGCTTATTCACAAACGTCATACCCCCTCTGATTCCATCTTCAAACATTTTATACATGTCAATATCCATCACATGATCTAAACAAACGTTCGTATGCAATAGAAAAATGCGTACGTCAAACCAGGGATACCGAAGAAATGTACTGGATCCAATTGTGACACTGCATACATCTTGGTACGAAAGTCTTCGAATATATCCACTAACAGAGTCACATCCACCGTCAGATAATAACTAAGATAGTCTCTGAAAGTGGTACATCCCAATTTATCCCAGGCTTCCTTTGCCAGTGCATAATCCTCTTCAGAGCACGGTTGTTCCACGAGGTCACTATAAAATTTATCAATAGGGGGTAGACTTGTTTCGTCAAGGCGTGCCCAATCATCGAAATAAGTATATGGAAACACACCCTTTTGAATTGATGTATGATCAATATTTGGATAACACTCACCTAGTACCTCCTTTGAGATTGGTAATTCATCCACCGTTTGACTCAACTTGTGCAGTGAATTCGGGAGAAACTGGAATGAATCTCTAAACTGTAGCTGAATATTATCCCTGTAGCATCCGTATACTTTAAAGCTCGCCGTCACTCCGATCGTCTTATCACCACTCGTATAGCATGGATTGATCCACCACAAGTCTTCAGTACGATTGGATAAACCATACAAAATTATCTGATGGCTGTCATAACCTTTCCAATTATGGAAAAATACAGGAATCTGACGACGGACTTGACGGCGACGGAAATTACATGCGTGACATAGTACTTGAACAAATTTACCAGTAAGATGATCATGATCTCGACATTTTTTATGGTCCATAATTTGATGCTCATTCACTTTATCCATACTACGCTCCACCACGTGTCGTTTACACAAATTACAATAATGTGTATTCTGATAACGACGTTGGTCTGTCATTGACAATACCATTGGTTTGCGTGACCGATTATCAACAATATGATGGAGACGATAAATCAATGATTCCGTACTGTCGAGAAAATCAGAAATGCACGTTTCACCCACATGTTGAACCACCTTCTCTGGAGGCATTTTCAATGAAGGATCCCATTTAATGTATGAACCGATCACTGCTGGAGTATGGATCTTTGTAATTGGGTGAATAATGCTTTCAATGTCTGCATAGACTACACACAGAGGATGCGTCATCTTACCAAAGTCTTTGAACTTTAATTCCATGTTGTCCGGCAATTCTTCCAATTGTGTTTTAGCACCATGACATATTTTCTGATGCTCATCTCGCTTCTTTATAATATGCTTGGGAGGTTTGGGGAACTTACTACACGCAAAAATTGACAAGCATAGCTCACATGAGATATAACGTCGATAATTCTTCTTCCTTTGATTGACGTCATAGGCATTGTACATGAACGTCTCAAATTTAATCACTGGAATAAAATGACAATCCGCTTCATTCTTATGCTCTGCATCTCCATCCTCAATCTTGGTCAATAAAATTAAATGCACAATACGTGTCGCATCATTACATTTCCAATCATGGTCATAGAAGGTCCCTTTAAACACATAACCATTGTGCACATAGATACGCACGGCAATGTTGTTGGCTTGCTCGAAACACCGTAGATTCTTCAATGGGAATAGTCCATCCTCATTCATCCCACTGAAATCCAACTTATACCGCTCATTCAAATTTTCAGCTCGTAATTTCGCCAAAGTCGTTGCCGTCGTTACGCCATCCTGATAGGCTAGACAATACAACACGGAATCTTGAAAACAGTAATTCGTATCTTCCACCTTTTTATAATCAAAACATTTGATACACCGTAGTCGAGATAACGTCTTCGGAATCTTAATCAATCCACCCGCTGCACGTCCATCCCCTAGATGACGGCTGAGACGGACTTCCATTTTTATAATCTTCTGTAACACTAAACCCGAGCTCATCGCTGTCACCATCTCGATCCATCCAGACAGTTCTTGCTTCACCTCTTCAAACCATGTATCGAAATTTAAAAACTGTACACCTTGACGGTAGATGGGGTTTGAACGAATCTCCACTTGCTCTGACTCATCATCTGTTATTGTTCGTTCAAATAGAAATGTCATTTGGATCACCACCACCACTTCATAGTCTGTATTCTCACGTACAATTAACTCATATAATTGTTGATACATACTGTCCATAAAATTTGTCACGTCACGTGTCTCCTCCTCCGGTCGATATGTCACTTCAAGCCCTGCATTTCGAAAATAATACTGTCGATGTTCATTCACTCCAGCATGCTGTCGTATCACACTCCCTCCACCCTGTTGGGGAGGCTTGGTCTCCACTTCGTCATCATCATCATTGTCATCATCCAGGCGATGTAATAAGGCTGCCATCTTTACCGGACATAAATGCTCTCCCTCCTCCTCCTCCATTAAGATATCCTCTCCACATAAACGACACATGAAGAAACAGCCATGCTGGAGGTACTCATCCCGTGTCATCATCTCATCACACATGGGGCATTTTACCCAGTTCTCTCGATGTAAAATAAATGGACAGTGATGCTTGTCACTGAGGTGTACACTATACCATAGCGTACATGTCCTACAATATACACGACCCGTCTCTCGCTCCCCATGTGCTATACATTCTTCTTCAGATGCAAATTCACGTTCACAGAATTCACACCGCATCGTTATGTAGAATGCCTACCCCAAACCCTCTCTTATACTCTATCATCCGCTTACTCACCGGACCCACGTCATCCTCACGGGACCCGCTCTCACGTCATCCTCTCACGGGACCCGGTTCGTGATGACGCATCGGACCCGAGTCACGGGGCCCGCCGCGCGCCCCGCCGGCACCGCTGACTCACGCACGAGACCCACAGACGGACACGACCTGTCACGGGACCCGCCCACACCCGTTCCGCCAAGCGTGTATTTTACATAGTAAAATACGTGCTTCGTTCGCGAATGGGTAACAGTGTATTCTCAGCCTACTAACAGAAATTGGAACGTCCAATTGTGAAATTTTATTTGGAGTTTCTATCGGAAGTTCTGAAGTCATTTGCTGAGCTCGAACGGCTTTTTCAGAAGGTAACTCTCAGTAACTGAACATTCATTAATTGTAATTTATGTTACTTTTGTTTGCAGAGTGATGTTCAAATTAACACTCTTCATACTTTGATGGTTGATCTTCTCCGAAAACTCCTGCTGCATTTCGTCCAACCAAAACACCTGCCGAGGAAGATTTGGAAGATTGATCCAACTAATAAAGAAATATGGTTAAATCATTATCAATTCTGCATTGGTCGCAAGGCCCAGGCCTTACTTGCCGACTTGGCACCATCAGAACAAGCTGATGCGATTGAGATGATGAACAGTTTCTTCTCAACAGCGGCACAAAAGCTTCTATTCTATCTGCCCTTTGGAAATAAGTTATTGAAATCTACCAAATTTCTCGCTCCAGAGAAACAGTATGATGCGGGAATGGAGAAATGGGGTCTTCGCTTGGCGAAGTGTATGCCAAATGTGATTTCCTCTGCTGAGACTTCCACACTTGTGTTGGAAATAAGACAGGTTCAAAGTATGAAACCCAAACATCATACTCCTGTCGAAAATGTTCGAGAACATTGGGTGAATATCCACAAAACTGGCAAATACCCGTTGATGGTACGACTCGCTTTAGCGATTTGCGCATTGCCTCACGGAAATTCGGATGTAGAACGTGTGTTCAGTGTCCTCCATGACACTTTGCAAAAGAAACGTCTGAACATGAAACCGGAGACCGTCACAGCTGTGCTCGTCTCAAAATCATACATGAGAGTAAAGAGCTGGACCGCTGCAACCATGCCAGTGACGAAAGAATTGGTTAATATGGCCTTAGCTGCACGGGCAGCACATATGAGGAAGCGCGAAGACCAACAAAGATTAGAAGAAGAAATGAAAAGAAAATGTAAGCAACAGAAAATTATTAAAGAACTAGACGATTCCAAAAGGACAAATGACGTCATGATGCTTCTTCAAAAGCAATCGAAGGAAATGGAGGATGGCATCAGAAAGAAGACCGATGAACGCAACAAAATACGCAAGCTAATGGAAGACCTGCAGACCTCAGCTCAGAGATTCGATGACGAGATTGAAGACCTACACCAAAAGAAGCAGATAATTGGCAAGAAAAAAGAAAAACAAACATCAAAAATTGTACAGAACATTTTGAAAAGACATGCTATCAATGTTGATCTTGATGCTGAGGCAGCTGATGCTGGTCAAAAGAAGCAGAAGACTATTCTAGATAATTAAACCGAGTTTTGAGGGTTATTGAGAGTTGATTGTCCTTTTTTCAGTTCTACATACCTTATTTGAAAGAGTTTTGTATTGTGTTCGTGCATATAGGCCTACTTGCAGTAAATTACATTGAGAGTGTCAGCATTTTTCTAGAAACCAGAGTAAATACTTGCCAAAGACGGATTTACTCATCTTGGATGTAGTTTTCAAAATAGTGGTCGTGTCGAAGTAAATTATGATTTTCATATATAGTTTTTGCTTATGCTATGTAAATTATATTCCCAAACACTTAGTAATACGAATATCAGGATGCATGTATATTGACGTACATGTACTTAAAGAAGTATTTAAAGTGTCCGACTCGTTGGACGATCCGAGGATCGGCTATCAAACGCCTCCTCCAAAATTTTGATGAGGTGAGAAAAACATTGATTCATCTGTCGACCGAAAATAAATCACAAGCGCAAGCGACAATCAACAGTTTGGAGAAAAAAATTGGGAAATCGAAAACATAAGTAGTGAAAACTGTGCCCTACTTGCCACGGATAGGTACATGGATAGGTACATGTAAAGTTTAGTGTTATCAATAGGTACATGGATAGGTACATGTAAAGTTTAGTGTTGTCAATAGGAACATGGATAGGTACATGGATAGGTACATGTATACTTTAGTTATCGATAGGCACATGGATAGGTACATGTATAATTCAGTGTTATCAATAGGAACTTGTATGAGATCTGTTTTACTGGATAGGTACATGTGTTTGGTACACTGTGTTTCGGAACGTCTATGATCGAACTTGTGTGGTTTGGTTCTGAGCACTTGGGTACGTACCGATAGACGTCCGTTGTTTGATTTTGAATGGGTTTGCTCAATTGCGACTATTGTGACAATTATTTTTAATGTAGCACTATTTAGATGTGAAACTTTACTGTGCAGTTATGATTTAGTTGCTCCCCAATAAGAAAACCAATTCCAGAACTATGTTTAAAATGAAAAGACAAGAGATTTACAATGTAAGTTTAATTTAAGCGTGAAAAATAAATGAGGGGTGCAAATCACGTCCCTCAGGCGACTCCATGATCTTCAAGAAGTCATCACACCACTTATGGAATGTCGGATTTTTACTAAAGTCATGGTCACATTCGTGTACCGGACACTTCACCGGTAGTCCATTCCGCCTTTGAAGTGCAGAGACAGTCAAGGTCTTCCATAGGGCCACTTTGCAGCCGCAAGACAGATGCATGGTCATGTCCAACTGACCTCCCATAATGACTTGGCTGTCATTTTGAAAATAAAATAGTGGTTTTGAGGACATGCTTCTTGTTATGGAACGTTGAGGATAAGTACTTAACAGTTTGGAACAATGTCATCCTTTATATAGTTATATATATTCTTTAGGGAAGTTCGGTACCTCTCTGATTGGCTGTTAGGATTTCCTTTGTTTAAAAAGTATATAAGTCCGAGGTTTGTACCAATTCTTATCAAAGGTTCTAATCCTCACGTTTACAAGTTACAATTATTTTAAATCTACAAGTCATAATGGATCGCAAACAGAAAGCCGCAGTTGAGAACGGTACTGCTGATCGTACCACTTCGCCAGTGGAACGTACCAGTACACCTCCCCAATCTCCGATGGAGCGATCGACAACACCAAACGAGCCGGTGGTGTTCACCCAAGCCCCTGCATCGCCCGACTACTCGAGTGATGAGGATAGTGACGTATCAATTGAGACGATGTGTCACATGAATAAGAAGTCCATGCGAACGCCACTTTATGGACGGGTCACGGTCAAAGTCAAGAACGCCCCGAAAAAGTATCACACCAAACGGGTGTTCATGAGGATGGAGCCGAACGAGCGGAACCTCACAACCGCTCTCGAATTTTCGGTCATCGACCTTGACACACCACGTCGCTGTCCCTGTGCGCCCAAGAAGACCAGGATCCATGTGCAAGTGGACTTGAAAAAACTTGTACCCTTTCCTTACCTTGATGACATTTAGTGTGTTTTTTCTTAATCTCTTTATTTAATATTTATTTGTATATATGAACAGACTTGTTTTATCATTTCACAAATCGGTCTTCAATTAAGGTCTGAATGGGAAAGGGGAATAACTGTCTACAATTAATGATGTTCAATAACTGAATTGAAACAAAAAATCAAGTATGAAGACTTCAACTTGAAATAAATAGGAACATATAACTTTTAAAGAAACAGTTATGTTGTTAATTTTAAAATGCTTGTAGCAGTCCAGGATGATATCATACATGTGTCATAGACGACACCATAAGAATGAGAATGAAAAGACCTTTAGAATGATATAAGGTATGTACCTATTCGATGGGAAAATCCTAGTTGTATGCAACTGTATGCAAGCAGACAAATGTTAGATTTTTAAATTCACTAAGTTTTTAGCCCATTCTTTAAAGACATGTAGCTCTCTAGTTATATGTCATACATGTGTCATACAATACACCATTAGAATCAGCATGAAAAGAGCATTCGAATGATATATTGTATGTACCCATTTGATGAAAAAAATCCTAGTTGTATGCATCTGTATGCAACTTGAAAAATTCCAAGTTTTTTTACAAAAATGACTAAGTTTACAAATTTTCAAAGTTAAAGTTTTACAACTAAAAATGACCATAATATACAAACCTCTACACTTGACCTTAGACCTGACCTTGACCTTTGACCTTCATACACCTCATACACGGCGGGGGGGGGGGCCTCAAAATTTCTCGGGCGCTTCGCGCCCTCGAAATTTTTCGGATTGTAGGGTAAATAAATTTTCTCGTGCGCTTCGCGCACTCGAAAATTTATTTACCCATGGGTTCCGGGTGCCATAGATACTCTTCTTGCTTCCCTAACCCTAACCCTAACCTTAACCCTAACCTTAACCCTAACCTTAACCCTAACCCTTAACCCTAACCTAGTATTTTAATTTGATTATTTGAATTTTGGCGCGAAATTCAAATTTTCGAAAAAATCTTTAAATTTGATTATTCGAATTTTGGCGCGAAATTTGAATTTTCGAAATTTAGCGCTTAATTCAAATTTTAATGTTCTATTCAAACCACACGTTTTATAACTTCAAATATGAATCATTATATGACTATTAATAATAACATGTATATCAAATAATACATCAGTCCATCAGTTCATCTTACTTTGAATTCACTCTACTGTTTACATGTAGAAATCTTTCAACACATATGATGGCACTTCCATTTCTAAGGTTAAAAATAAACCAGCTGTTCCAATTCTTGTTTGAGTTATCAATTTTGTTTAACCTTACCAATTCCAAGATGTGATGTCATAAGGTCTTTGTTCATAGTTGCTTTGTCAATTTCATATATAAAGAAGTTGCACACAACGAATTTTCACTCATTTTCAAATTATTTAGTGTCCATAACAGACGTCGTTCTTCGTTCCTCCGTTCTCCGGTTCTTATTACAATTCTGAAGTGAGTTTCATTGTCATGTTGTGATACTTTATAGGATATTGGGGAGTAGGAACTTTATTAAGTTTTTATAACCAAATAGCTTTAAATATAGAAGCTTGGGTTTTTAGGATAGAAACACTTTATGTTATATTATTAACCATGTTTTTTTTAATTTTTCATCCTATATTAAGTCACTGAGCGAGAGACATGAATATATCAGTTTAAATGTAAGTGTATTTGAATCAACAAGATTTTCACAGTTTGTTTATAAATAAAAGATACCTAAATAAAGCCTTCATCCATTTTAAATATTCAGTCTGTCATCTGCTAACAGATGTATAAAATTCAAACTTGTTTAATTAAACAAATTGAGGATTGGTTGAAATTTTCGAAATTTCACTTTCATTTCATCAAATTAATTTCGAAATTAAATAATTTCAAGACAGCTACTTGTAAATTTCAACTCTTTCTATGAGCAAACCGTTTTCGAATGAAAATTAAACTTTCGACTTTCGGTTTCAATTTCAACTTCAGATTTCAAATCTTTCTAAGATTTTTTCAATATCAAGTTAGTACTTCATAATGTTTTGTTGGTGATATATAAATGAGTTCTCACTTAATAAGAGATAAAATTATAATCAAATTTTTTTCCTCCACAGAGATGGTCCGACAAGAGAGTCTTGCACGACAGCGCCTAATTTTTCATTTCTGTGAAACGTGCAAAATACCCGTTCGACATGCTAATAAGAGCGGCCACAAGAACTGTATCTTCAAAAGTGAATGCACGTATCTGTACTGCCTAACCTGCAAGTCATATAAACGGAGTACTGAAAACGTTAATACCGAAGCCTCTAAGGCATTCATTGAGAAACATACACCATGTGCTCAACAAAATGGGAGGAAGGGAATCAACCTCACCTCAAAGGCTGAAAAGAGGAGGTTGGAGCGGTTATTTCAAAAGGAGAGGCCGATGGAAGGTGTCCTTTCACAGGTTGATGAGCCTACAGCAATAAAGAAACCTATCAAGTCCCGAGCCCCAAAGAAAGCCCCCAAGTCACGACAGTTCATCGATGACACCTTAAGCGATTTTGAGGTGAGTTCTGCCAATCATACATAAAACCTTCAAAGGATAGCTTCTTAAAACCGAATAAATTAATTATTGGTCCATTATACATAAAAACATATATCGTTTAATCATTTCAGGATAATGATGAGATGCCTCCTCCTAAGAAGACCAAGGTCTTAATTCAGAAAAAGATCGTCACTAAAAATGTGAGAATACATTTACTCCATTAATTATTCTATCATGTAAAAAGTATTTCAACATTGTCACAACATTTCAGAGTGAGTTGCCTCAACAGAATTGTGTCAGTTTTGAAGAGGAGAAAGCGGCTGAATGCTTGAGAAATGTAAGTATTAAAGTTATTCATTAGCTCTTTATGCGAAATTGAATATGTTCTTTTCTTCAGCTGTTTACAGGTGTGAACAGTATACCCCGTTTGCCTACACCGGAGAAGATGTGTCTTCCTAGTCCCGTAAGTGTCATTGTTTAGTTATTTGTCAATAATATTTCTCAATGCATGAAGTATTTCCAAGAACATGCATGCTTCTCAATGAGTTGCGAACATGTTATATTATTTTTCTCTGCAGGTTGCGCGATCGCTGTCCCTCAGGAAGCATCGAAGTTTCCTTTCGACGCCAGCGACCAGTACATCGGTGGAAGAGAATGAGGAAAAGCCGTATCCTATTCGGGAGTCCTCATCAGAGGACGATGAAACCTCATCAGCGACTTCATCTGATGAGGAAACGTCGTCAGCGACTTCTTCCCCGACATCTTCTTCCGATGAGGATGATGATCCTGTTACAAATGTAAGTATCAAAGTTGGTCAACTGCATGAGTACAGAATTTTCTATTAAAATATGTTTTTTGTTTGTAATAGATTGATTTATCTTTTAGAATGACTCGTTGCCCCGTGAGACGGAGGTTGGAACCGATCAGAAGGTCACAATCCAGCCGGAGGTAAGAGAAATTCACTTTTGTATCTCATCAATGGTAAAATGCTAAATAGATGATAAACAATTGTTTCTTTCGATTACAGGACTCCGCGATGTGTGCATCTCAGGAGGAAGTCTCGTTCAGCCACATCCGGGCTTCTCCGAGCTGGAGTGTGCGCCTTCCATTATCGCCGATGATGACACTGGCTCCTTCCTCTTCGATCCCAGCCGCAGCTCCTTCCTCTCCGATCCCAGCCGCAGCTCCTTCCTCTCCGATCCCAGCCGCAGATCCTTCCCCTCACGCTGCTGCGCCCGCACCTCCAGCTGCTCTCCCTGTCCGGCAGTATGATGTGGATCTCGACGCGACAGCAGAAGAGGTACAAGACGTTGAGGTGCAACTCCGTCGTTGCCAAGAGCGCCTAAAGGAGGCTGAGGCCCGCGAGGCTAAGTTGGAGGAGGACAATAGAGGTTTGATTGAGTCTCTAAGAAATATTACTCAATCAAACCTCCTGTTGGCCTCCCAAGTTACCACCAGCCAACAGCATAACAAAGAAACGCTTGTGCACCTGGAATGCTCCCAAAATGGCATCAGAAGAGTGCGCCTTACGAGGATGGACGATTTGGGTGGCTGTAGTGACAGCTGCAGTCACCTAAAACTCTACCATAGTGGTATTGTTAAATGTGTCAGACTGTAACTTTATTACTTTAACTTTTATTTTCTTCTTTTTTTGAAAAAAATAATTGTTGAAATTATATGTGTTTTGTCTTTACAACAGATCGGAACATACGGTATTGGCTGGTGATGACGCTGACGTCATTAGCTGGTAGATGTATATAAGGGCTTGCTAATTTCAATCCTCATCAATAATCATGGTTGTCTGTACCAAGTGTGGAAAAGTGTTCACTCTCATAGGCAATTTGCAACGACATGAAAAATTTTGTAAGTTAGGAAAAACGTATCAATGTAGCAAGTGTCCATATAAGACGAATAGGATGGATAATCTTAAGAGGCATAAACTTGTATGCAATAATAAACCGAATGATAGCATAACAGAGTCAAATTCAAATAATCAAAATAGATCTACTTCTAAGCCAACAACCAGCGCTTCAACTAACATACAAAACTTTATGCAATACTGCTCTCGGTGTGGCAAAACGTATAACTCTATAAGTAGATTTCGACAGCATATGAATGTACATAACACAAATAGTGAGATGAATATGCATAATAACTATGGAACTGTTAGTCTCAGTGAAAGCGCACTCAATGGCCATGCACGTGTGTATGATATCACGCCAACAACACCTACTGTGGACATAACATCATTTTTAGAAAGCATGCGT